>VZTN01028460.1:174911-249550 GCA_013400515.1 Erpornis zantholeuca
AAAAAAAAAAAAAAAAAAAGATGAAATGAATGTTTAATATCCCAATGCAAACCCACCAAAGTCAATATGAGTCTTTCCACTGGCTTCAGTGGGCTCTGGAAGCGGGTTGCCTTACACACTGGGATTTGTTAGTCTCAAGACACTCTCTTCAATGTAGGGATAAGTATGGTTGTGGTGGTGTAGTTAAAAGAAGATAACTGATTTCACAGCAGCTACAAGCCTAAAGAACTCAGCTGTAAATATTTTAGAGGAATAAATGGAGACACAGATAATAAAGTACCTTTCGTATCTTTAGTTAAAAGGAAAAACGGTTGAAATACAAGAAATACATAAACTGAAATTAATCCTTGACAATTCTGTTGCTTTTCCTTCTGCTGATATGTTGGTTTTTGGAAACAAAAAAAAAGGACAATAGCAGTTCTCTCTAGGTCTATCCTATTTCTTTAGCTCACTTTAGATAAACTGACTGCATTCTTAAACTCCATTATTAAGAATTCTTTTGTTGAGCCTAGCAAAACAATTTTTAATAACATATTTATTCTTGACAATGCACAAATTTGTGGAATCCCATTCAATTTTCATCATTATGGAAATTTTTGAATGCCAGAATGTTTGCAGACACATCTACACTGAAGGGTTCCTATAGAACTCAGAAGTCCTGCAAAGGAAAGTCTAGTCTGAGTTAACAAAGAAGCAAAATGAACAGAAGCTTTAACAGCCTAAACGGTGAGGGGGCAAAAGGGGGGGCAAGGGAAGGAGAAGGTATAAAATACTCAGATGAAAAATAAAACCCATTAGTTACAGAGGTAGGGCTCTTGAGGGTTGCTCTAGATAAAGCAGTTAAATTGTAATCTATGACTATGAAGTTGCAAAAGATGAATCTCCAGTCATACTTCCTGAAGTGCAAAGATAAAAATACCACTCTTGGTCCCTAAATAGGTGGTGGTTTATGTCGCTAAAACACTGCAGAAAAATAATGCCGATGTTGGCTAAAAAGAAAATCCTAAAAACTTCCTAATTTATTTCTATACAATCCAGATTGATCACCTACGAGAAGCATAATTAAACAATGCTAAGCATCCCAACCCCTTGGAGAATACACTGCTGAAAAATATTTTTAGAACAATCACTGTAGTAATTCTTCTTAGTTGTAGAAACACTCCAAATCAGAAAGTCAATTTTTCCTCTATTTGCAGAAGTGTGCTGGTTTTCACTGGAAAGGCGCCTGTGTTTTGTTTGGCTGCTGTTCATATACTGCCTTGGCAGGATTTCCTTGGATTGCTTACAGTGAACATTGCTCTTGCATACAGTAGCACTCCCATTTTAACCATCCCAGCCACACGTTTTCTAATAACACACGGAGAGCTGCAAAATCCCTATAAGCACAGCTCTTTAAAGCAGCAACAGAAGGGGGTGGGGGCGGAGGACCGGGGAGGGGGAGGCTCTGCCCGTTCAAAATCCAGCGATGCAAACAGAGGATAGTCCTTTTAAAAACAACCAATGTGAATTGTGTTTAAGGAACAGCTTTCCAGGGAAAGAAAAAACATCTCTGAGAAGAGGGCCTGATTCAGCTGATTCACCGAATCTGATCTGCACAGGCTGGGCTCTGAGCATCACTGAATTGGGTCCTAAGTACTGTTTACATGGTTTCCTTTTTTTCTTTTTTTTTTTTTTTTCCTATTTTTCCTGCCCTTTGGAGGGGTGTGCAGATAATTTAATAATTCGTGGGATTACCTTGCATGTTTGAGACCCTGTGCCTGAGCCTGTGTTCCTTGTGTGTCCCAATTTTTTGCCTCTTCATGGAGAGGCTGGGGTGCACGGAGAACACAGGGCTCCACTGTGAAAACCAACCGGGCAGGAGAGATGAAAAAGGAGGACATCTATGTCGCTGAAATAGTAGCAGGAAACAAATGCAGCATTTCTACCTAGGGCTGAGAAAGAGAGAAAGCCAATAACAAAACCGTTATTCAGCTCCGTGCCCTTTACAAATAGGACTGACTTGTTAGTGGACAGCTGCGCCTCAGCCCCCCTCCACACCATTCCAACTTGCTGCCTTTGCCACCCTGCTTTTGGAGATCAACAGCAATTTGCATCTCCATGCATCTCATTTCTCGTTAAGTAAGTTGATTAATTTGGGCGAGGGAAGTTGTCATTCAAAAAACCAGAAATTTCCACTTGCATAATTTCTGCCTTTCAGAATTGGCCGACCTCCTCCCCACCGATCCAGCCCCCATTTCACACCTCTTTCTCTGGGTCCCTTTCTCCCCCGTTCCCCCCTCCCTCCCTCCTTCTCTCCCTGTTTCTCCCTGTTGTTTACAAAGGTTTCATTATGTTTTCAACTAATCAGAAAGGCCTACTAATACACAATTAACATGTGACTAAAAAAAAATAGCTTCCAGAAGAAGGAAAAGTAATTAAGTAGAGAATGCTTTTCAGTAAGTGCTTGCTTTAACCCATCGTCAGAGAACAGAGTGTAGGTTAGTCCACAATGGATGGAACAGATGCCAAGGGCGAAATGTTAAAAGCAAATAAAAAAGGACATTATTTTCTTTGGGAATAATAACTATCAACGCCACAAAAACGTACATCACATTGCAGTTGTTTATATCTGACCTCCTCCTCTTTCCTCCACTTTTCTGAAGTGCCTTTTCTGCCTATTTCATTAAAATAAATACAAAAATAACAGTATCGTTTATTGCATCTTTGCTTCCAAAGTGACAGGAAACCAAGTCTCTTGGTTTCAGCTGGAATAGAGTTAATTTTCTTCCTAGTAGCTAGTGCAGAGCTGTGTTTTGGATTTAGGATGAGAATAATGTGGATAACACGCTGGCGTTTTAGTTGCTGCTTACCCGAAGTCAAGGACTTTTCCCCTCATGCTGCCCCGCCAGCGAGGGGGCTGGGTATGCACAAGAAGCTGGGAGGGGAAACAGCCAGGACAGCTGACCCCAACGGACCAAAGGCATATTCCATGCCATGTGCCCTCCTGTTCAGTATATAAATTATGGGAAAACTGGCTGGAGGCTGCTGCTCATCAATAGTCTGGGCATCGTTCTGTTCAATGTAAGCAGTGTTTCTTTATTCACATCATTTGTTTTTCTTCAGTTTTACTTCTCCCTGGTTTTTTATTTTCCTTTTGACTAGAGTTTTTCATTATTCTTTTATTTTGTTTCAATTATTAGACTCTTCTTATCTCAACCTACAAGTTTTCTTACTTTTACTCTCCCGATTCTCTCTCCCATCCCACTGGAGGGGAGTGAGCAAGCGGCTGTGTGGTGCTAAGCTGCCAACTGGATTTAAACCCAGTGACACCGAGTAATCACCATCACTATCAAAATAGCACAACGCTGTAGCTTATTAAAAACATTTTACTTCAAAATATTTAGACCTGAATGTACACATAAACTAAGCACCCAGAAAAATCAGTAGGAATTCTGCCCAAGTAACGACAAGGGGTGTTGGACCCTTCTCAAGATGTGCTGTGTTATTACAACACATAGAAACTACAGGAAACAGTTTTAAAGGATGTAGTGTTTGCAACACTTCAGTTATTAACTTTAGATCTTCTGTTGACACTGTCCTCAGGCTGAGAGCTGCCACACAGGTTGGAAGCCTGAGGACACTAGCATATATATATGTGTGTGTATATTGGGGAGGGGGATTAAATGAAAGTGTTATCTAAATAGATTCAGTTGTGGTTTTGTTTGTTTGTTTGTTTTTTAATCCAGAGATTGTCAAAATATGTCCAAATATTCCCTGTGTTCTCTATGCATTCACTCAACCTCCACAGTAAAAATGGTTCCCTTTGGAAATATATATGTTTCTCTGTGTCTGTCCTTGGAGTGGAGTGTTTATGATATTTTTTATCTCTGTTCCCCTCCCTTACATGAGTTCTAAAGCAATCAAGACACTTAGCTGTGTAATTTCAAAACCAAATTCTGCAAGGAGCTCAGTGTTTTCAGCAAGATATTAAACACCACTTTGGTCCCACTGAAATCAAGTGGGAACTGAGAGGTGTTGGGAGGAATAGGTCCTCCAAAATAACAAAGGACTACATGCAATAACAGCTCCTACTCCTAATATTCCTCCCCCCACCATGAATGTATATTCCAAACTATGTATCACATAGAGAGTATTTTTTACTACCCAAAATCCCATTAGTTTCATTGGCACTTTAGGTAATAAGATTTGCATGGTAAAAATTCCATTTCTATTAGATTGGGTCCATAGGACTCGCCAGCCTGATATGATTGTCAGAGGAAAGGGAGGATGTGTGGGTTTGTTACAATGTGAGGATTTGTCCGCACAGAATTTGGCACCAGTTTAATCAAAAGGACTCAGTTTAACCAGTGCAAACCCCAGTGTAGCCTCTATTTCTGTCAGCTTAAAACTGGCTGTATCAGGAAATTTCTCACTGTACATTTATGTAGGTATGCTAAAACAGGTCAGCTAAACTGGAGTGGCAATCAGTTTAAACAATCAATACCCTGAAGCATTCTGGATTATCTGTCTGGAAGACCCCTTTAGCTAGTGGAAGAAGGTGTTCAGGCATCAGAAGGTGCTTCAGACAGAAGAGAGAAATATGGCCTCCTGGGCTGAACCTTGAGGCCTCTTTCTGAACAGAGTGAAATCAGTGAGACCCCATCAGCCAGACACTGCTGCTCTTGTTCACATAAGAACCTAAACCCTCTGGGTCATGCCCACAGGCAGGAGCCCTTTTTTCAATCATGGCCACCAGATGAAGCTTAGGGAAAAAGCTTGTGAATCAAGGTAGAAAACAGTTCACAACTAGACCCTGTCCAGAACTCCCACCTCCTAGCAATCAATGTCTTAAGAGTCTTTCACTGCCAGGACTTGATCCAGACCAGATTAACATTTTTATGAACCACCCACCAAATCTTCCTGATTTTGCCTAGCCCATTTCCAAACCTGTTTGTTATTTTTAGTCCCTAAGGCATCCTGCAGCATTGAGTTCCACACCTCTATTTATTCTGAACAAAAAACTACATCCGTTTTAGGTCTGCTGCCTGATTCATAGGGTATTTAACAGGGACACTTGCCCTGTCAAGTGCAAGCTGAGTGGGTCAGAGCAGCAGACAAGGCACTCTCTAGAGGTATGGACTGAAAAATCACACTCTGCTTTTGCACAATTCTTACTTTAACCAAATCATTACTGATCCCACAGGAGACTAAATTGTAACTAACAGCAAATGGAAAATTTCAGGACTGGGCACGAGTCAGATATGGTAGCTCCTTTCCAGACCATCCTTCCCATAGTTTGTTTGCTTTTGATTTCTGATTTACTAAAGAGTTTCTTGTCCTGTTCCTAGCCTTGTTGAGGCTTAAACAAAGAAGATATATTTACCAAATGTTAGGAGATGGGCTTGTAAGTACTTTGCTGAAACTTGGCAGTTTTCTACCTAAGAACACTCTACGACCTGAAAATCAGTCGTGGTCTGGAGTTTTTTTCCAATGCTCATTTCACACATAGTTCAGTTACATATTATTCATGGCTGTAGCTCTCATTCTGAAAATGCACCTGTGTAGCATCAGGCTGATACTGAAGTCCCTTCGGCTTCACAGATTTTGAAGCCTCACTCCAAATCTTCTGGAAATGGGGCCTGGAAGGGCTGTCACAATACTGAATCATCCCCAGTGTTTCTTGACACTTCAATCATAATTCTTCTACCTGCTCCTTATTTAACTTGCTCATATATTTTTAGTTCTTTTTATCTTTCCTTTTGAAAAAATTCTGTCAACATTTTAATCACTTTTGTTGTTCTTCTCTGAATTACCTCCAATTTGACAACACTCTCCAATTAGCAAGGTGTACAAAATCAGAGGTAGTTCTTGGGTCTTTGTTCTGTGGAAAAAATATTTTCCCATTTATTCTTGCTGTGGATCACATTCTGACTTCAAGAACACCCTGGGATGGTGAAACCAAGGACTGAATTTGGTTCATTCACATAACTGAGAAGTAAGATTATTTTCCACAGTTCGATGTCAATGTCCCTGGATGAAGAGCCTTCCCTCCTCTCTCAAACCAGGACACCTCCTCCATCCCCGAGACCAGAAGACAGAGCTGGGTGACAGAGGGAGTGATTGAGAGCCCTCAGTCTGGACTGTTTTGCCTTTATCACTCAAGCAGTATTTTCTAACCAAAATATCATGGCATGCCAGATTTACAAAAAAAAATGCAGTTGAGGGATATGGGATGCAAAGCAGGGAGAAGGGCCCTGGACACAAACAAAGCAGACAGCAATCAGGCTGACTTATAGCCAGAATTTGGTTGGAGACACCAGACAATCATCCAGGAGTGTCTGACAGGGGACAGATAGGGAGGCTAGCCAGGAATTGTTTGGGGATCCCACTGGGGTATAAGAAGAGGTAATGAGATTTAATTGGGCTACTGACAGTGTAGGCTGATTATCAGGAAAACATTTCCTAACTCAGAGGCCGGCAAATCCTTGCAAGAAGCCCCAAGACAGCAACATCTCAGACGAGGAGGAGCACTTCAGAGTACACAATGATAATGTCCCATTGCCAAAGTCAGGCAGCATTATGAAACAGGCATTTTCTGCTTTCTAAATTTACCGTTGTGATTCACAAAACTGAATCGGGTTGATCCAAGCACCCCATTTAGAAACATCGGACTCAGCAGGAGCTGCACACACCCCCTCCAACCTCAACAGAGGCTGTGCCGTATGGGAGCCTCAGTGTGCTCTAGAAATGAGTGTTATCAATATCAGTCACTGAGAGATCAGGTCAAAACTGTTAATATCTCATCAGTCACGCGAAATGCATCTCCTTTCCAACACACACCTACAGATTTATTATTAGGATACTTCTAATCTTTTGTATTTTTAAATCAAGCTGATTCACGTACTGTAACATTCATTACATAATTAAAAAATATGATGGTTAAAGGTTTTTTCCTAACTCATTAGGAAAAACATATAATATATATTTATATGTTACATATTATCATCTTTTTAGACCTAATGATGTGTGCTGTCTCAGGCAAGATGACCTGTTACTCAGACTAATTGATGCCATTTCATAACTACTAGCACAAGGTATTTTTATCTAAGCTGGGTCAATTGGCTCTATCCATAAAACATGTACTTTGGGTTTTGCTGGGAAGGGGGATGGGAGGGAAACAAGATTGAACATTTGAGTCAATATTTATCCCATTGTCAAGATGGATGAGGAATGGATAAATCTGGTGTATATGCTTTGTCTACTGAAGCTGGCAACATGGACTCTGCTCAGCAGACATATCTAAGTCAACAAACACTCTCCCAATTAACTAACAGGGAATTCTAGGTATGAGGCAAACAAAGAAGTCCTGACTGCTGCAGTGAATAACATGAACTTTCATGAAGACAAAATCAGCTCTCCAAGAGGTGAGATAAACACTGAAGGTAATAGAAGTGTTGTGAGAGATAATAAAATAATGTTGGGGGTGTTAATACAAAGATGCCAGCTTCTAAAGCCACTTTCTTCACCTAAGAAAATCCCCTACATATAGTAGCCTTCAATTCTTCCAAGCCCCAATGCACACACAGTTGTTCTCAAATGCACTCTTATGTTTAAAAAAAGGAAATTGGAGTAATGCGTAACCCTTGCCTTACTGAAGACTAAAATGGGACAGAGGCATGAAAGCAACCCTAATCCTCTAGCCCTCAAAGCATGGAAAGGGACTTGCATCTTTTTATTCTTCAAATCAAAGAAGACCTGAATCAAAGTGGTCACTCCTGCTTCAGCCTATGGGTCTGACCTTCCTCAGAGACAGGGAGCAGTTTGTCACATTCCCTGCACAGTGTGGGGTTCTCTGAAAACACAAAGCAACAACCGGCAAAGGCTGGAGCCATATTCTACACAGCTCTACGCTGACAGCTTTCCCTCTCTTGGGTACACAACATGTTTGTGCTGGGTTTTGGAGCTGGAGGCAGACAAGGCTCCTCTGCACACCTTGGCCATGTGCCGAGGAAAGGCTGTGGCCGTGGCATGCACAGTTCCAGCGGGACAAGGTGGGGCTGGGAAGAAGCATGAGGACCACAAAAGGTAACAGCCACAGAGGTACTGCCTGTGACAAAGCCACTAGGCTCTGATGAGGGAAGGCAAATGGTGGTGAGGGTGACATCTGAAAGGTGCCCAAAGAAAAACACTGTGGAGCTCCACTGAAGATACAGGAAATGAGAGATCTGCATTCTTCCCTTCAAATATCACTATGTGAAACACACAGTCCATTCACATTTTTCCTATAAATTATCCATCCCTCCTTTGCCAACTTCCGCTTTTTTTTACCTCCTATCATCAAGCTGTCTTATGGGAGCTTCTGTTTAATTTTTCCACAACTGACTGCTAGTCAGAAACTAAGCAGACCAAATTTTTGCCCTATTGTAAATCTACCAGAGCCTTTTACCAGAGACAAATGTAGCCCTGCAGACACAGTAAGATGCAATAGCATGGTATATGGAAAGATCTGATTTTCATTACCAGATGGATAGACAGTGCAGTTACGTGGTGATCATTATATAATACACACATCTATAATGGACAAACAGGAGTCAAACTTGTGTACTTCAGTAATAAAGAGTTTACAAATGGGCCTCTTCTATTTATGTAAATAGTCTTCCCTATTTTATTAAGACCCATCTACTGTACGGTGCACTGAGCTAACAAGCAATCTTCAGTTGCCACCTCAGGTGTCTGCATTGCATAGTACAATTCCTCCTAGATAAATATCTCAGGAGAAGCAGGAAAACAATTAAAACTAGAAGGTAATAAATGATGAAGAAGCCTATGAGCAGCACACTGGCCCTCTTCCCAGTCTTCATTCATGCATCAAAAAATCCCGTGGCTCTGAGTCTTTGAGAGGGCAGCTGGGCAGTAGGGATGTCCACAGTAATATAAATGGGAATTAGATATGATCGAATGTGCTCATTGCATTTTCAACAGCACGTGTAATATTCTCCCCCCTTCCCTCCAGTTCCCCCACCTCTCACCCTGCTACCAGAATAGATGACTAATGATCCTGTAACCAAGCAACAGGGCAATTGAAGAGTTTCAAAGTTCCAGTACATGATAATTTAGCTATGATCATTTGGGTGATCGGGCTCTGACTGGAGACACCATCCCTGAGTTAAATACCTCTGCTCTCTCCAAATAGTTTTACCCTGGCAAGGGTTTGCAAGGATTGGCGGAGGTAGAATTTTGTCCTTAGAGCTTGGCAGCTCTGTTCATTACTTCTGCTGCTCCCTGACACACGCAAGCGGATGACGACCACAGAGGAAATGAAGATGCATCTACTTGACAGTCACCTGCATAGCAGCAAAGGAGGCAGCCCAGTTAATACAGCCATTGTGACACTCCATCAGTGATACCCCAATGAGATTTCACCCCCAGCGAGCAAGTGCTCACACAGAGGACATCAGTAGGTACACTTAGTGCAGATTAATCCGCTGTTACTGTTTTTGGGGTTTTTTTGCATAATGCAAGAAAATTACTTATAAGAATTAAGTCGCTGAAAACATTTTAAAATACCTAAATCTTTTTCATGGGTCTACTCTAACTGCAGTAGCCCTTTCCACTGGGGAATGTATTGTGAGATAATTGATTTTGATGCCACCACGTGTGCCCTTGCTTTAGACTCAGGACACATAACTCACGTGGGTCAATTATCTCATAGTACAATCCCCAGTGGCAAAGTCTATTGCTTAAAAAGATCCTGTGTTAGAAAAAAGTATACCATTATCACTGGCTGGCATTTGTTTCCAAAGAAAAATGTAGCGGTAAAATGGTTTATTGCCAGCCCACATAGACATGCAGATAGATGTGTGTGTATAAAATATATATTGAATATAAGAGGAATATGTTGAATATATATCTATTTGTACCCATATGTCTGTAACTCTCACCACTACAGTAACTTCGATGTAGATGTAGAAAAATGTACAGTAAGGATTTTTAACCCTTGCCTTGCAAAGAGAGGACATTAGTCCTTGTCTTTAGTAAGGACATTCAGCTCTAGTAATTTGAATAAACAAGGCAAATATCTTTTAAAAAAGTGCAGCCCAGATTCTGCTAATTTTTTTAAACTCTGAGCTTTATTAAGCCTTCTCAAATCCTGGGCTATCCTGATAATACTGAGTTAGCATTCGCATATCATCCGTAACTGCCAATTAGCCACCACAGTTCAAAACTATTAGTAATAAAACTTAACTCTATTACATTGACCCAAGATTAAGTTTTCTGGCTGATCAGTGAATGAGGGTGGTCAGACACGCATCTGTACATCTCCATTTAGCCACAGAGGCCCAAAAGAATGTGGCAGTATTCTAAAGAAAACTAGTCATAGGTAACTAAACCCCCCACAAAAGACTTGGCAAGCCACACTAAGATCACGCTGCCAAATTCCAAGGCAGTGAGTGCTTTCCAATCCTCAGCAAGTATAGAAGCTAGCCTCTTTGGTGACGTAGAGTTTAAACCAGTATCAGGTAGACAAAATTGGTGCAAACAGTGGCATATTTACCAGTTTGGGATTCTAAGCTGAGTAGTAAAAGGTAGCTTGCAGATAAGGGGATGTGGCAGGAAAACCAGTCAGCTGGAAAGCATCACATTCCTTTTCTTCAGCTAGCTGGTGCCTCTCCATAAGAAAGCACATTCGGGTTCCAACTCCAGGTTTTAAGTTACATTCAATTTCTGACCCCAGGTGAATGTTGAAAGTATTCACATCTTATCATCTACAACTCCATTGTTTTTTACCAGCTTAAACCCACCCAAAATAGCCTCAGCCATTTGAGTACCAAACCTTAAGTCAACGTCAGTCCAAGTGAGAGATTTGCCAGAGGGACGGAGATCTGCCTTAAAGTGAAGACAGCAAAAGAAATTCAGAAAACTGTCTTGGGAATGTGCATCACAGGGACACTTTAAAACTAAAATGAGACCTATCTTCCTTTTCAAAGTCAGGCTGAAAAACAAAGAGCTTCAAGTAAGAAAACATACACTTTAGAAAATTAAGAGGCCAGTGCAGATGGAGTTTTTAATCACTGCTTCTTAGTGTGGGTTTATTGGCCACCTTTAAGTAGAGAAAAGCATGCTTAGCAGAGATCAACTCCAGTATGAAGAACTTCAAACCTGGAACTATCAGCAACATCTTCAGGTTGAGTAATTATAATCAATAAATTCACCCTCTTCTACTGTGGCTGTGAATAGTGTAAATAAGGTGCAGGGATTTGGGTAGTTACCATGCTTACTATTCTGGTCTTTCTGAACTTACATCTCACTGTATCAGGTAGTAATTTAGAAAAATAGACAGATTTTAAAAAAATTATTAAAACAAAACCCCAAAACACAAAACCAAATTAAAATTCCCTGCAGATATTTTGAACCATGGGAGTGAAGGAGGCCAGGTCCCTGTAGAGGCTGACATGTTTAATAAAACTAGTAAGACACTAAGAGAAGTAAAAAGAACGATACACGAGGGTGGTCAAGAGCAGAGAACAGAATATCAACCGCAGCACAACTGACAAAGCACTGCCCATTCTCCTCCTTGCTGAGGCACTAACTCTGAACAATTTGCTGCAGCAAAGAAGCAGATTTAATGACACAGCCAGCAGGGCTGCGGTGCCAGGACACCCAGCAGGTCCTGTGACACGGCACACGGCCACTGGTGCCAGCAGTGCGTTGGCTCCCACCGCCATGCCTGTCCCATAGCAGCCATGCAAGCAGCCATGCAAGCAGCACAGCCACCCACTCCTGCTCTCCTCTACCCTTTGTCCTCTGAGACAAACCCCAGAGAGGAAGCCTGGGTGCTCCAGAGCTAATCTTGAAATGGTGTGGGCTGAAGCAGAAGAGCAATGGAGGATGCTCTGTTGCTCACCCAGTGGTGTTGGGAGATGCCTCTCTCCTATCTTACAAAACCCAGTTGGAAGCCTCCACAGATGCTGACTGTGCTCCCCAAAACAGGTCGCTGATGGTCAGAAAGACCCATTCTTGAAAGGACTGCCCCTTGGCAGAGGCCAGGATAAAATAACTCAAGCCCAGAGAGCCCAGAGCAAATCACTGGGAAGTTTCAATACGTCAGCTTTTGACCCAAAATGTGCCCTCCTAGGTGTAAACAGGGGTGACCAGCATGTCCTGTGTTTACTAATATGATTCCTGCTTGATTTACAAACCTCTTAGCCTCCCTGAGCATGTTCTGCAGTCGCACATGCTGCGTTCGGAACACCGCAGGCCCATCAGTTCAGCGTGACTCAAATTCTCACTCTGGAGTGATGCCTTGCACCGGGCCATTGTCCACAAACCATTATTTGTCGAAAAACAAACAAAAGGAGAACATTGGTGATACTTTTACATGATACTTTTCTGATTCCTGAAAATGTGAGATAATGAATAAAAATGTTCATTACAGAATTATTCACTTTTCTTCGTGATTCAAGTCCCAGTAATTACTGTGACCAGCCTAATAAAAACTGCTACAAAACGAAGGTCAACTAGCAGTTAGAAGTGTTCATTTTCATTTCAATGTATTCATCTCTGGCTCCTAATGGCCTCATTTTCTCCTATGCTCTTTAATAAATACCACTGAATTACAGGTTAAATAGCTAAATTAAATTATTGCAATTACAGCGTGCAGAGCACTGAAACTGGTTTACCTTTCCCAGTTCAATTAGAGGGGAAGTTTCAACAGCCTGAGACTCCTGATTGCTGTCAATATTCTGTATCACTAGGAATCCTCACTAAAGGCCAAGTTATTTGGTTACAGACTGGGTAATTTCCACACCCCTCTTCCCTCCTGTATAAAGAGGAATGACTTGAGTGCTCTCAGCTAAAACAAAATGAGGCAATCAAAGTATTTTGGGGGAAAGTAACCGCAATGCATAATTGATTCTTTTTGACTGAAGAGATGGAAGTCTTGAAGTGGCTCAGGCTGAAGGAGAGTATATGAAACGACAACCTCCTTCCTCTAAAGCAGAGGCAAGTACATTTTAATAAATATGAATGCTTAACCTGCCATCGGCCCACAATTATTTTACATGTACAAATTAAAGATGTTCTTCATTATTTAAATATATTCCAGCATTTGTTGATGTTGCCCCTTCCACCAGCTTAATTATTTAACATCCCTTTATAAGAATGAATATCTTAATAATAAGGACGGCTGGAAGATAAATTTAAAAAATAAAAAAAGCTTTCTTTCCAAAAGATCCCAGAGCATGCAGCGATATTTGTTGTGGAAGAGCTCCCCCTTACTTCTTCACTCTCATCTTTGTAAAAAGCACCAAAAAAAGCTATCAAGAATGGGGGATTCTTTGCTGCAATGATAACAGGACATGAAACACAGGCACTCTCAAATACAGTTAGAATGAGAGACTGAAATATTTTGACTGCTCAGTGCTATTGCTATTTCTAGCATCAAGGGAGAGGGGATATGTTTGTCTTTCACCAAAATCCACATGTTCAAAGCCACATGTTCTGCACTGCACTTAAATTGAGAAATTATACTGTCACTGTGAGAAAAGTGAGCTGGACCATGCAGGTAAAACATGCTACAGGCTTTCTTCTTAGGATACAATTACTTCATGCCAAGTTGAGGAGCCACATTAAAACATCTCTACAGCCAAAGTAAAAATATATAAACTCATTAAGGTAATTAGAAGCATACACAAAATCCTGTTATTTTATTATCTCATCTTTGAGATGTTTTGCCATTACAAGAATTTAATTCCTGGTAATCAACTGGATGTAAGCAAGAAAAAAATACAGCCAACACACTGAAATGAAGTTGGAAATTATTATGAATGTTAAGGAAGGGGACACCAATAGGGGCACATCTGTGAATTAAAAATGCTACTGAGTCCTTGCATGTAGCACATCAAGTCTACGCAACATTAATATGATTTTGCCTACCAGATTTTAGGCTGGGGTTTTCTTGCATGTAGATCCTGCTGCAATTAACCTTAATGAGCCACAATATTACAATGCTGAGTAGTCTCAGCAGGTTGAGCAGAACTGTATCCTACTGCATTTTCTACAAAATATAATCCACGTTTCTCATGAATTTGGGTAGAGAGACAGATTCCCCATGTAAATTACCAAGAGAAGATGAAATCACCAGCAAGGTAACCTACAGCACAGGGCAGATCCTGAATGCACGTTATAGCAACACAAGAGCTAATTAGTGGCAGCACCCAGGGCCCTGAAGGAAAGCGTTTGAGTGACTCAGCAAAGAAAGACAGAAGTAGAGGAAAAGTATTTTCCAGGATCACTTCAAAGTCCTGAGTAAAGAGTATAAAAGGGCTCAGTGCTCGTGTGAGTAGAGGAAGACGATGAGGAGTTCTGAAGGTGTGAATTTCTCAGATTCATCCCTCTAAGCAATCTTGAAAGGTTTGTTTCTCCACCCACCCTTCGTCAACCTGAGAGCGGGGTTCAGTTCACATACAACCTTGTGAACTGGGCCCTGCAGGGCTTGAACAGCTCTAGACAAAACTGTAGCAATGGAAATGAAATGAGTGTTTTGTGATAGCTGACAAATTAGGTTACATCTCTCCAACTGCGAAGTGCATCCACCCTACACGGTATGTTTCCATCGCTTTCCACACGGATCTAAGAGGGCATCCATAACACCCCAGGGCTGAGTGACCCCTGTCTGGACTTTCATATTCTATTTGTAATCTAGCTGGGATACTTAGGACATGGAAGCGACAATTGGAAGGCTTTTCTTATGTCTATCACATTGAAAAAGCTCTTTGATGATAACTGTACCAGCCAAGCAATGTAGCCAACATGTAAAGCCCACTTCTTCTCACAGATCACCACAGATCCCATCTTACATATCTGACGTGGTTAAAGTTAAAACAAGTTTGAAGATCATGAACTAGAGCTGCTCAGAACACTTTTACCAAAGATTCTTGACAGTTAATATTACCAGTGTTAAGAGCTGAGTTTCAGTGAAATTTCATCAGAAAAAATGAGAGAGAAAGAGTTGCTAAGTGGTCCTGAGCCTCACGTTCAACTCCTCTTGTCAGCCTACAAATCATCTGGGAGAAAAATGCTGAAATACTATTGATACTTACCCAGAAGTCATCACATATGAAATATTGTGGATTTGCCTAACAAACTGAGAACGAAGGTTAATATTTCAGAAATCATTATGTTTGGATTTCATTCCAGTGGAAAAAGATCCACAATTTAAGACCTTAAAAGTTTTGCAAAGTAAACATTTGCTATTCTCAATTCTTGGGATGCAAATCCTTATGAAAAACCTACAGAAGTCACCATGAAGTTTCTGGTGGGTTTAACAGACCACAGTTTCACACATAGATGATGTGGGTTTTTTCAGAGCACTAGTGCTAGTACCTGAAAAAGTGAAAGAAGATTAATTTTTCTGGGCAATTTCGAGCTTTTATATCACTATGAAGTTCAGGTTTCCACAGTGAGAAGCCAAGGAAGGAATATCAATGAATTAGTAACAGATAGGAAGCATAAAATATACATCTAAAATTCCTTGAATTACAGAGACCAATGAAAGCTCAGACAACTTGGAAATATGAGCCAACACCAATTTCTTTTTTACTCTTTGTTTTTACTCGGTGAAGCATAGTTTGTACCCTGTAGGGTGAAACTTTTATTATATTCCCTAGGGAAGGAGCACCAGCTTGCTGAAGTCACTTGTTCGCTTCTGGCTAAATCACCACTCCCTTCTTCAAGGTGAAGAGAGAGGGCAATATCACCATAAAGCACTATCGAGATCTCAACAACTTCAAGAGACTCCAAACCAGCCTCTCAGGGCTGGTGGTAAACTGCATCGCCTGAGGGAGGGTAGCAATAAAATCTAGAGACTTCTTCAGGGCTGACAACTGTATCACTGCAGTCAGATGCAATTACAGAGCCAGAGCAGCCAGCAGGAAAGGGGGTTGACAGTGACCAAGAGAGTGGAAAGGCCTGGGAGAAAGCAGACCAAACATTAGTAATGCAAAGTCAGTGCCTACATTGCTAAATCCATGCGTTACACAAAGGACCTCCTTTGGCAACCACTACTCAAGATGACTAACGTTTGCTCAAGCTGACTTCAACGAGAATTAAGTGCCTGAGAAACTGCTACCTAGGGTGAGGAAGGGTATGTCTGCATGGTACCAGACACAGGCTCGCCCTGCCTGCTCTGCAGCCTGGCCAGGCGCAAGCCAGCACCAACGCAGAGGACATGTAGCTGTGGTTAGTACAACCCAAACCCGAGCTAACCAGCCCTGCAGAGGAACGGGGCTGGGGCTCGACATCCTCGCTCACACAGCTGTACAGCTTCCGCTGCAGGTTGGCTGGGGTCCAGTTGGCTTGAAGCATGGGCAGAGCAAGCTCATGTCTGCTTGCAAAATACTGCGTGCACCTACCTTCGCACAGACACACAGACCTGACCCTCGCCCAGGAGGCTGAAGAAATGAGGAAAACTCACTTAAAGCAGACATTATGGATTCTTGGCTTCTTCAAAACCCAAAAACTCACAGTCTTAGAGTCAACCCTGGTTTGCCTTCCTAGGAGGCTCCAGGTATTAAATACTTAACAAAATAAAATAAATTGCATTTAAATATTTCATGTCCCCTCTTCTATTTTATTTTTTTTCACATATTCTCAATTACAGTAAAAGTTAAAACGCATGATTTGATCAGAAATGCTCCAGTATCTCCATGCCTAAGCAAAAATTGTAGATGTACTTCTGTCATGCATTTCAATTCTGACTACCTTGGGCCAAAATACTCTTTCCTTCTGCAAGATAATTTGATAACTGCTGACCTGGATTATGGGCCTAATCCAAACTCAAAGCAAACCACTTTCAACAGTAAATTCATTTTATGCCTTTTGTTCATGTAGCAACGTGACCAGACCAGATTTCTAGAGGCTGGGAACTTATTAACCAAGTTTGTGCCCAGGCCCTTTGTTTTTTTCCTGCCTGTAAAATGGTCATACACACCTGTGAGGCTGATTAGGAGAAACCACAAAGATGAACTATGCTACACAGTCTCAGGCAAGTTGCAGCATTTGTAAGGATTATCGCTCCACTTCTAAACCACCAAAATCCTATACTTCAGAGAGCAGAGAAATCGAGAAGCACTACACTTTCTGATCCATACATAGCCTAAATCCTTAGAAATCTGCATGTCAACATGATGGCCACTCTAAGTAACAAAACTGGACATTTTACCCTGGTGCTTTCCAATCAAACAAGATTGCTACACCCCTTTCCAAAAATAATGACTAATGAAATGACTAAGAGGGATGGGTAACCAAAAAGAAGAGGCTGCAGGAATGACACAATACTGTGAAATATTAATTCTGTCAGGGAACCTGGCACTGTTTGAGTACTTTTTTATCCTTTCTCTTAGGGAACAAAATGCTAACCCAGCCTGGTCATTTTATTACATAGGAAAGGGGAATTCCTCCTTGCAGCTGGAACCTCATTACTGCAGAGGAAAAAATAAAGTAATCCAGAGAAAAAAAACATTAAAGTAAGCCTGTGCATTAGAATTTAGAGTAGGACTCACAAAGGTGGCAAATGACAACTGCACCAGAATCTTCTCTTACATAAAAGATGTAAGAAGTGACAGAAGTGAGACAAGAGCATGGCAATTGCAAAAATGAATGGACTGTGCCAGACTTTCTCTTATTGTCCTTGCCAAAATGCCCTGTTGTCTCCTGAAATACAGCTTAATAGCAGTCAGGGAGCAAGCAACCTGACCTAATGCTTACTGAATCAATAGCAATGATTCTCCAGATAACTTCCACGGATTTCATCTCTGTCCTGCCCTGAAAGAGTTCATTTATTCCCTCACTGATCATATTTTTTCTTAGAGTGGACTTCCATGGGTTCAATTTCTGTGAACATACAAATCTATTCACAACAATCCTGTTTGGGTTCTTGCACTGCTTGCTTTGTCCAAAAACTGTTTGCCTGAGATTAAGCCTCATGCATCCCCACCACAGCCACAATTCACAGAGAGATGGTGTGGTGGAGGCAGCAGCAAGAAAACCCAATTTCCACTGTCTTCCTAGTTCATCCCTTGAACTACAAAACTAGCCCTGCTGTAATGACTTGGATTTCATTGTTTATCATTTGCTCACTCTTCAAATCAGAAGTGCTCTGGGCTCCTTGGAATGAAAAGTTCTAGCTAAGTATTTGTTGTTGTTGTTATCATTAAGATTATTCACAAATAGAAGTGTCAAGGTAGATTCAAAACACATTCTTCTGAGGCTCATATATCTTCCAGGCATCCATCCATGCTGTTATATAGTATTAAGGTGTGAACAGGGAAAACCATGTACCCAGTCAGTGCTGTGTTTAAGTGGCCTGCCAATTCCAGCTAATCACCAAGTTATTTACTTCCAGTTTATTAGGCCGAAACTGCCACTAGCTGTTGGCAGCCTCTAATATATACATCTCACTTTCCTGGGGTCTCTTCAAGCACTGCTGTAATAAAAAAGCCATTTCTTCCCGTTTCAGATGCGAGAATTAACACACAGAGCACCTCGCAAGGCCAAGGCAAATTCTGATCTCAGTTACAAATGTGCAACCCCATTGATTTCCAGTGGCTCAATTTGCAATGGTCTTGAGCTGCTGTACCTGAGAGCACAATTTGATCCACTGTTTTCACAGAGAGGAGTAACAGCAGTACCTCTTATACATTAGTGAGTATTTTAAACACAGTAACAGTTGGATAAACATCAATCACTATCAATGGCCCTCAGACTCATTTACATCACATCCAATAAAACCCTGGACGAGCAATTCATGAAAAATTAGCCTAAATTATTTGCATTCATTTCATATACTTCTGTAGCTTTTTATTATTTTAGTATTTGAGCACCTCAGAAACTTCCACATCTTTATCCTCATATTATTCCTATCTACGAGTAAAGAGATGGAATTCCTTAGTGAGTTTGTAGGAGGCTTCCCATGGAGAAATTAAAGAACTTTTCCAAGATCACAGGGAAAATTCAACAAAGGCTTGGATTTAGATTTTCCAAACTGTAGGGAACAGGACAGGAAATGCAAGGATCTTCTCTTATCAATGCTTTCCACTGGATAACAATAAATGCATATAGCAAATTCTCAAATCCTCTCACAATATTTTTCAACCTGAATTTTTCTGGTTTAGCCATATTCAGGGTCCTTACATTGGATCACTGGGGATCCCGGGACAAGAATATTTTATTTTCTCCCAGCTGTAAAGAGAGGCTGTTGCTGGTCTCCTAAAGCTGCTTTTTCCAAGGAACACTCCCTGTGCAGTGTTTTCCTTTGATTTTAGACGCATGATTAAACCTTACAGCCATGCTGCAGTTGTGTAAGGCCAACAGAGTATTTGTCCATGCAGAGCAAACATGAGATTCCTGATGCTAAGCCTGAGGTGTGAACTGAGCTATGAGCACCATGTTAAGCTCCCAACCCCATTACACCTTCCCATTGCAAACATGAGGGAGTTCCACAATTTGCCCAGGGCCAGGCACACCTTTATTCAGAGGAAAACCTACTAAGAAGCAGCCAGAGAAAACCAATGCTTACTCATAGCACATGTGTGCTTGCTCAAGTGACCACTTCCAGAAACAATAAAATCCTGCAGACAAGCCCTGTCCTGCAAAAATTACACACTCACAGCTCATTCTCCAGGCTGAGTTCACTGCAATGAGGAAAGTCACCATGTTATAAAAGACATCTCCCTTTAAACATTTTCTCAAAGATATTTTTCTCCTACTCCATGTAAAGATATAGGAGCAACCAGACAGTAGACCAGATAAAAAGACACTGCAACATATATTCCTGACTGCATGGTCAGCTGTGCCCCTTCTCTTGACTTTAATCCTGACTCTTCTCCACAGATAGGAAGTTTGCTGTGCACTACAGGCTGACCATTTATGAGATCAGCTACATGAGTAACTCACCAGCTTAATTTAGGATAGTCATATTTGCACCAATTCCATTTCCTCCCTGCAAGAAAAAAAGAGCTAAGAAGAGAGTGGAGAAAGCAAGAGAAGTAAAGGAAGATAAAAAGCAGATTTTGGTTTTTAGTAACTTGAAAGTATGCCCTAATAAGGAAAGAGTTACCATTTACTTTATTTTGGTCCACTTTCCGATTTCCAGTCATTTTGTGACGTATATCAGCTGGGAATTGTTTACATCATATCACAGTCAGGTAGATACAGGTCAGGGAAAATCATCAAGAACAATGTGTATGGCCAGGTTTTACACCAGTAAAGTATAGTTATTTTAAATGAAAAAGTCTCACTTCTCAGTTCAGTACTGTCTTAAAAAAAAAAAACCACGAGGATTTTAATAGTTATATTGGAATTAATGTTTTTTATAGTTACACCCCAAATGAAAAAAACAGCTTGAAAAACTGTTCTCACCTGGCTGCTGTATGTAAGCCCTACTGAGGTTTCAGGGGAACAGGAGGTCACACTGGAAGTACTCTTTACTGTAATTTTGACATGACTACAGCACAAAAGCTGACATAGACAGAGCTCTGGGATGCCAGCACCTGTCCTTCTCCATGACTCCAAGTCCTTTCTCTGTCCCTTTTATCTTCCATCTCCCCTCCTCTCTCTCTTTCCCTCTCCTGCCATACACACATCCCAGATCAGCCTGATTTATCGATATCAAGGAAGAGTTATGTTGGTCTTTACATCTCCGTCTGTCCATCTGTGAAATAGTCTTCTTGCCACAGACACCACCTGAACAGCAATTTAACAAACAGTAAAAATGCAAAGGCTATTTCTCACACACACACACAAAAAAAAAATCAAAGCGACTTAATCTGTTACATTTTCTCTTTTGCTCACAGTAACACTGGTGAGCATTTTAAAATTACTGGAAATATTTTTAAAAGAGGCTTTACAAATAAAGCGCTCTCTGTTTTTCGGAAACTCTGACAATCCCACTGCCACTATCAGAATTTCCTGCCCTTGGCCAAAATGTTTCCTCCACGCACTGGCTGCTAACCTGCTGTTACACTCTGGCTGGGAAGGTGAACTCCAGCAGCCCAGAGAACACAAGAGAGCACCACTTGTGAAAGGGCTGTAAAGCATTTTTACTAAACAGGAGAACCCATGTGAAAAGATCCTCTCTGTACCTGCTTTTATCTAAAAAGCTGTTGCACTTATTGTGTGCAGTGTATGTCAAAATTGCTTGGATGATAAAAAACCTGATCTTGTGCCCAGGCAATTCAGTCTTCTGCTCCTTTTACTGTCTTCTCTCCACAGATCTTCATGAGCTCAAGCTAGCAAACTCTAAAAAGCATTTGGTCTGGCTTGCCAGAAATGCCTGAGCACTTAGCCAGACCACCAACAGCAAAGACACCAGTATGAGCTTTGGTCTGGTATTGTCAGGTGGTTTTTCAGGGGTTGAGTTAACTTCAGAATCAGCACTGTGCGCCCAATGCACTAGCAACTGAACTTACCTGCCCTTGGACAGCATACCAACACTACTCTCTGAGTGAATACTCAAAGTCCTTCTTGTCATCAATTCTCAGTGTCTTCCCTTGAACTGGAGCTTGTCAAGTACTTCTGACAATTTGAGGATAACATTGTCTTGTGTATAGATATTTCACAAGCAGAGAAAAACCTACCTGGGATACTTTATTTGTTAACTGTTCACTCTGTCCATGATAGGTGTGTGACTCTGAACTCTATTTGGCATCTAACATCTCTCTTTTGATAGATAGCAGTCTCTCAGCAGACTGCTCTCTGAGCCAGTGCAGGCAAGGAATGGGCAGCACACGTTCATCAAACTAACATCTGCTTTCAGTTCTCATTTGTAGATATGGAAGCCTTTCAACTGGACATTAATCATTCTCTACAGCAGCAATTAGATATGAGACAGATCAGAACAAATCAAATTAGCCTTATTTATTAAACAAAAAAATCCTAAGGAGTAGATAAAAAGGATGGCAGTCCATTCTGTGTGCAGCAACATAAAAAGAAAATTAAGATACTGACACACAGGAGTCTAAAAGCTTTCAGGTGCTATTTTCAAAGCCCCAACTGTAACCAAATAGCAAAGGGCTCTACTGCAGAATGCCTCACGGATTATTTTAGCAATAAGGTATAATTGAAAGGATTATCATGAATGTAATGTTTCCCTTCCAAAAATTCTAGGAATGCAAAAATTAGTCTCATGTGCACTGCACGACTCATGTTTTTAATGCTGGAGCTTCATTTTCACTCATGAGGAATTCAAGCTCAGGGAAATGTTACCACAGAAATCCTCATTCAATTGACAAAGGAAAATCTTTCTTTTGCTGCAGTTAAACAAAGCCTAAGAATTGTATCTTTAAAGAGAGTGGCTTGGTTCAGCTTCAGGCAATGGACATCCTGCACACCAAGAAGGGACACTGCCATCCCTGAGGGATCAAATGGATTGCCCTGAGGAGCTCAAATTCTACAGACTCGGCTCAAACCAAGCAAAGCAGCTTCCTCTTGCTGGATTTCCCCAGCTTAACATGGCAGACGGCTTAAAGCAAGCAAGGTGGGGGACCCTGCCACATTTGCATGGAAATTAATAGCAAAACATTTTTAAGTCACAAGATGAATGGACTGATCATGGGGAAGGTGCACATCTATCCACCCAGCACCTCCTTAATCTGCTTTTTTTCCAAAAGTTACTTTTACTTTTTACTAAGGAAACAGTATCAACATATTCATTAGAGAAAACTAGCACTGCCTAAGTGAAGGAGAGCTCCCACCATCTAGATTACATGTATCAGCAGCATTCCAGGGCTGTCTTTTACAATGGAAGCTAAATGTTAAGCAGATGAGAAGTTTCATGACAGACTGTGTTGGAGAACAGGAAACAGGGTTTTGCTATCCGAAACCAAAATGATCCTCATCTGCTGGTGCCATAGATCATAAAGCCGATCATCTGCTCTCACCCAGAAAGCCCCATCCCACGCTGGGATGCCTTTGCTGCTGGAGGGCACTAGGGTGGGACAAGCAGGTCTGGAGGAAATGTGATTCTGCTGCACGCCTTGAAAAGCTGTGCTGCTTTATCACCTTTGTTCTCAGCATCTCTTCAGGGTGTCTATGGGTGGGATGGAGGCTTGCATGGGAAGGAGGAAGACACTCTTTCCAGTGAACCCATCTGACCTCTCCTTCAATATACAGAGCCTCTCATGCTGATCCTTCAATCTCCCTTCCTCACCTCTGTATACACCTGACTAATAACAGCACAGATACCATCTGGGGTTAGCTTATTACATGTTTATTACTGCTTTGTTTATTTCTTCATAAATATAAACTGTTGTTACCTGTGCAAGCCTGTGCATCCAGCCCAGTTCTGGTGAGCCTTAAAAGCCTCAAATTGAAAATAGCCTAAAGATGTGAGAAATAACAGCCAGCATCGCCGCCAGTTAGCCAAGGTATGGAGAGAGAACCATTGCAACATGCAACACGTAGGGTTGGGTTTATATTTAAGATTTCCTGGCTCGGAGGTACCATGTTAGCTGGTTAGATGTGGTTATAAATGGAAGCACCTGCTGACATTAATCACAGTAATTTGGCAATGTGGCTACCAATGCAAAATTACGAAAGGGACAGGTACCTTGAAAACCTAAATCCAGTTTATCATTGGCCAGATCAATTATCAGCCAGAGAAAATAACCTTTCCTCTGTGTTCTGTGATGTCACACGAATGGGGATCTGAGGAAGAGAGGGAGGAAGGGCCATGTTTTTTCATTTGATTGGATTTTTCATTTGATTCAATGTAACTTTAAGAAATATTAATCTGCTCCTTCATTTAATTTCATCTGTACTACTGGCCAAGAGAAATGTGCTAATTTATAAGTTGAAGCAAGCCTTGAGATAATGTCACCCACCATTCATCCAAATTTGTCACTAGCATCCCATTAAAGCCGTAATTATTTTTTAATTAAAACTAAGGAAGCTGGCATGTTTGTGCCTACTTTATACATCTGTTATGGGTTAAAATAGCTTTTAAAAAATGTTTCTTTAGACCGCAGTCTTTTGTGGCCATGGCCTATGCCAAAGAAAACGCAAACTTGCTTATTTTCTCCATGGGGCGCAACACTGCCTATGTGTGCCTGAACAGATTCGACTGGCCGTGAAAAGAATTCTAAATAAAACACAAACATGGAATTTGGCAACGCCACAGAAGCGAGCTTAAGACTAATTCCAGCATGCGGACGGCTCTCACACAGCAAGTCTGGCTCCACTATAAATGAAACCAGGCTCTGTAAAATCGCCAGTAAAGTTTGAGTTGGGATTTAAAGAGACAGCACTCTTATTCCAAGGTTTAAGGGGGAAAAACACACACGTGCACGCACACACACATACCCCAGCTTATTAAGGAAATTCATGCTGGCTCAGTAAGTCTGTACGTTGCAAACTGTGTTTATTTTCAGCAGTCATTTCCATTTTAAAAAATGTGAAGTTAAAAAAAAACACTAAAAAGAACAATTTCACTTTGGGCTTGTGTTTTAGAAAAAAAAAGTGCTGTAATTATGACTTCAGGGACCACTGGCAGTGACAGCAATGAATGAAGGACCTACCTGATGGAAAAGTTAAAATGTTATATATAAAATAAGACAGAAATATGAATGTCTAGGGCAGAGCAGGGGCAGGGAAAGATGCAGATGGGCAGCAGCTCCATGGCCAGGGTGGCCTGAGACAGAGCATCCTGTTCCCATCAGACAGCCAGCAAGCAGGATGGTGACTCACTGAGACTTGCTGGGAGGGAGCTATATGCAATACAGCTCCATGCTGCTGTGTAGATGGGGAAATCTAATCCTGGGGCAATGAAATCCCCTGGGAAATACCTCCCCAGCAGTGCCAGCCAGTCCCAGAGAGCAAAGACGTCTGTGAAGAAAGAGTGAGGAGAAAGTGAAAAACAGGTTTCACTCTTCTTTACCTATTAAGGAGAATACAGATTTAAGAAATCTCAGTTTATAATCACAAGACACAGCCTGGTAAACTTAGACAGAAAGGGCAAGGAGCAAATTGTTTAAGCAGTGATGGTACTGTCTCCCACACTCTTGCACTCCCTTACAGCTCTGGATCACTGAATTAAAATTCTATCTCAAGTGCCCACCTCAAACCCTGGCTGTTAGGTTTTTTCTCAAAAAGGGAAGAGCAGAAAGGAAGACTTGCTGGCTAGAGAGCTCTAAACATGGGAAGAGCTCAGACATTTATGAGTGTGCTCAGCTGCACTAATGAATGGTGACAGTGGTGAGAAAGGCAGGGGCAGCATGGATGCAGCTTTCACAGTGCTCTTCATGGAAAATGGGCAGGGAAAGTGTGAAGGAAATTGGGAAGGAATTTACAGAAATCCCAAAGGATTGTTTCACAACTATTTTATATATATATTGATAATGATAATGAAGTGTTTGGTTTCAATAGACTGTGGAGCTTTTAAGATTCTATCTCAAATTTACAATCGAGGAATTAGTTCCATTTGAAGAGAAGAAGATAAAAATAGAGAAAGAATTACTTTTTTTTTTTAATAAGGCTTTACAGGAAGGTAAAGTTATTCACTATACTTGTCCTCACTGTATGACCACAATGCTCCTGTTCCTAGTTTAATCAACAGTTCACATATTTTTGTAAAAGATTTGGATTAATCAAGTCATAAACAGTCAGATCTAATTTTTGGACATACTTTACATTATAAGCCTGTCTGTGCCATAATAAATTAACTTACTCTCTCCCTATTCGAGTAGAAGAGATGAGAAAATAAACCAAAACTCTGTTAGAAGATGCAAACTTCTAAAAAAAAATAATTCCACTGCAGGCAGAAGGCACTGGTACTATGCTGAGGTCTCACAAGATTCCATGAATTTTTGGGTTTTGCCCTGATCACCATGGACAGGTGATCAGGGTAAAATGATATGTATTTCCCAACAATACTGTGACTCTTACTTAAATCTCTGTACATCCACAGACCATGTTTACAGCTGGCAGAACAGGATGACACCACTGAAGTCAAAAAACCCCTCACAGGAAGATGCTCAGCCAAGCATCTCCAGGCAGCCCCTAACCCATCTCTCAGAGGACTGTTGGCAAGGTGCAGCACGCCCTGGGAGAACCACGTTATATCACACAGCCGTGGCAGAGATGTAGGGACCAGGTTTGGGTCCGTGTCTCACGTGAAGTAATCTAGGTCAACACAGGACATGTAAGGAGACAGTCTGACACACAGGAAGGACGGGATGCTCTTCTCATATTGCCAGGGGATGTACTGAAAATAATACATTTACAGTTGGCTTCAAATAGCCAGGTGATGTTTAAACAAGAATAAAAGCTGCAGGTATGTTGTGCAAACCAGCTCTTCTCTAACCAGACATCCTTTACATGAATAGCAAAGACAGCAATTTAGAAAGCACCATTTCATAGCATGATTCCAGCGACTGTGTCTCCCCATCTTCTTGCTTAGTGCCTGCATTAACCTCATTCCTGAAGTCCCAGGACCTCTGACTCATACAGCTGAATTCATAAAAAATGTAAACCTTCTCTGTGTGGGATTTTTGCCTGCTTCCTTCCAAGTGCATGTTTTAGTGTCTCATTGAACCTGGCTTACCCAGCCTGTGCTATGGCAAGTTACATTAGATAGAACAGGGACCCAGAGAAATGGTTTGATTTAGACAAAAACAAGAGGAAAATAAAGATACCAAAGGCATGTACCATACTCTAACCCACCAGATTTCTGTACATACTGCAAAAATGTCTGGAAAAAGCCTGTCCAAAAGAGGACAAACAGCACAAAAAGGTATGTTGCTAACAGTTGCTCTGCTGTTTACTGCTCAGCAGAAAGAAGGACCAATATGCACAACACAGGAGCCCAGTGGAGCACACACGAGGTGCATCGGCATGGCTTCTTTGACCCAAATCCCATCCTGAACACAAAGCATCCTGTCTGAGCACAGAATCCTTCCTTTCATCTTCTTTTATGAAGCACTCAGAAAACAAAGGAGCAGAGGTCCTCTGAATTAGACAACCCTGGAAGGACACATGGTATTTTTTTGCAGTTCTCTGGCCTAAACCTGAACCACCCCAGGAATAAATGATCCAATTACTCTGAAACAAATAAAATAAAATTAAGTGATTTCACTATAAAATGCACAACACCTCATTGTTCCCTCCACCTTCCCCACTCTGGCTAGTGAACTAAAGAGCAGTTCTCATCACAACTACCTACGCCATACACCATGGCTTGCCCTACTTCCTTTGACACTGAGCATTATATATGTGCACGAGAGATTTATCTCTGTTCTCACAAACTGAACAGGCCAATTCACTTCCTGGCTCAGGCACACAAACCCATCCGCACGAATCTGACAGAAAGCGAGAAAAAAAGTGGTGACAGAAAGCTACTGCTGAAGGGGCAGGAGGAAACTCCATCCTGAATATGCCAGGTGAGGCTGTACAAGTGAACTGTTTAGCATATGTTATGTACAAATGAATGGCAATTTGCTCAGAGAAAGAAAGAATAATTGCAAACATTTATGCCTTGTGCATGTGTATTAAAAAAAATAAATCAGCTCTTAGGAAGCTGGTGCATTGCCCAACCAAAAGACAAGGCACCTGACAAGCACTACCCCTAATTTTGTCGCTTTTTAGGTGATTGCTTCCTTCCTTCTCTTCCTGCAGTTAATTTCTTCTCTTTTTCGGAAGTGTTCACCAAGAGACATTCAACTCTATGAAAATGGATGGGAAAACAGTGGCAGTAGGGAAGAGGCTGGTCCCATCCTGCAAACCATCCCTGGTGGTTACTCTGCTGCAGAAACATGAAAGCCATTCCTGTCCCTTTGCTCAGCATGAACACACACCATGCTACAACTTCAAAAAGAGGTCTGCTCCTCCTTCAGTCAGCCAAGGTGTTTCTGGACATAATGGCTGCAGAGAGTCGTGGCGATGCCCAAACCTTGCCTACTATGCCTAATTAAAGCAGTCTTCACTTGTGCTGGTGTCTTGTGGCAAGTCCTACACAAACACCATGAGAAAAGAAGACTATAATTTGTTTGTGTCTTCTGTCAGAGCAGCACAAACCATGTCATCAGTGGTGCCTCTTTGTAATGAAGATAATCTCTCCCTTCCAAACTAGCAATACTCCCAAATGTTTCGTGAATCAAGGGGAAAAAAAAGAGGTTATCACTAATGGGAACAACAAGGCACAAGAAAAAAGCCCTGCAATTAAAAAAAAAAAAAAATCAATGAGATAGAACAGAAATGTCCTTCCCTTGCTTTCCCATAAGCTTCCTTTTTGCCTCATCTCCCACCTGATACCGCCAAAGCCTGTTTGTGCTTTAACAAATATGGATCTGTTGCTGTGTGTTCCCCTGGTCCTTACCTATGCTCTGAAGTCACCTACTCCTACTCCAGCCATGGCTCAGCAAACCCCAAAAGGACATAAATTCATTCATTTCAATAAGCAAATTATAAAATCACCTTCATCCATCTTGTTCCTATATTTTTAAATTTGATTGTGGCTAGAAAATTGCCGGTTGAGAATTACCCTTCCCCCACTCTCACATACACCCTTTAAAAATGCAAAATCTAGCCCTCTATTTCAATATTTCTGATGTCAGTGACCGGTGTCAGCTCTCCCCATACAGTAACTGCTTTAAAGCGCTGCATACAGCACTGCATTAAAAATTAATTACACATGCTATTTTATTGATAGTGCATAATGTAATGAGCACCAGCTGTGCTAAACATCCAAACTCCTTTTTAAGACAGCTATAAAAAAAGAAAGAAACTGCACTTCCAAATGCTTCTCCTGTCAGAGGAGAAAAACAGCAACATCTTGGATGGATTTGAAACAGGATTCTTTGATTTAGCTCTCCATTTGGAGCGTTTGAAGAGTTCAGACTCTCAGGCTCAGTGTAGTGGTATGCGATCGAGTTAACTCTCTCAATGTTGGAACCATTGTCCTTACTGCAGGCAACGTTGCCTTGAACCTTTTTGTCCCAAGACTACCAGATTCAGCTCCACCCATTAATATTGCAATCAAGGGCTTTTCTTTTTTCCTGGGATGTCTGGAAATGGCAAGCATCCGCTTTAAAACACCTTTAAATATCATTATTGCTCCTGCTGGTTCTTAACTTGACATAATTAGGACTTACAAAGTTATAGTGATCAGCCATCTGTCTAGAACAAAGCCACAGCCATGCTCACATTGCCAGCAACCCTGCCCCATGCAGCACCCTCATTTTAGTCACCTCTTTGCAATCTTAATGTCTCTTTGCTACCTCTTGACAAACACACAATTCAGTCAAAAAATCAGTCTGTGTTAGATCCATCTATTTTGAGTTTGTATGTGATTTTAATATCTAGTGAGACAGGGAGCTGCATAGACAGCAGGCCACATATGATTTTAATACTTGGATAGATGAATGAACACATAGATTGATAGATAGGTGAAAAGATGGATGCGTGCACTCGGACTGATGCATGACTCTTTTTAGTGTACACATCTCTCGCATATCCCTGCACTCTGTAAGTACAGTCCACAAAGTCAATTCTGCTATAGCACTCATTAAATATTTCTCTAAAATAAATGAATACACGTAACCAAGACTAATAGGAACATCTTTCCTGAATGTTAGTCAGTATTCTATGCAAACCTCTTCCTTATGCAGCAAAATGAAAAGATATATTTACAAAGGATCTCAGGGATACTATAGACCTTTGTCGGTCCTCTGACACTTACACCAAATTTCTCTTTCTCCTCTCAAAAAAGCATCCAGTGCTGAAGACAAATCAAGTTTAATTGCACCTTTTTTTTTTTTTTTTGAGACTCCACTCAGCAAAAAACGAAGAATAGACTATCGGCCATTGTCTTGGGACATGATGAGTTAGAAGGCTTTTGCTGGATGAGTTTGCATTCTCTGCTCTGATTACTGTTTTGTTTTCCATTGATCCTCCTGTGTTAATAAAACCCAGTCTGGAGTGAACAAAAGCTTGCTTCTAGTTCAAGTAAGAAATGTGCCGAGTGCATACCATATCATTAACATAAAAGTTTTTGAAATAATACTTCTTTCTAGACAGACTGTATTAATTGCATCAAGCTTTTTACAGCAGGGTGGTCTAATCTAGCTCTTCTCATTGGCTGACTCCAGTTATAAAACCAACATAAAATGAACACAGTAATATAATAGATGGAGGAAAAAATATTCTTTTAAAACCTACGATTTACTTACAGGGACTGCTTTTATCTTTACTGTCACCTTAACCTCTGCCAAGAAAACACCAGACTAGTTAAATGAAGCAGTAAGTAGAATTTCAGTAGCCAAGTAAATTGATATTAACTTTACAAGATGACTGTGATTTTCAGAATGTCCTAATGACTAACACAGCTGATTCCTTGAATTAGCAGAAGCTTGTTCCTCTCTTCTGAGATATGGCCCCATGCCTTCCTCTGTTTTAGACCTTAAATTTCACAGCCCTGTCCATTAATCACTGCTGTCCATGCCCACTTGCTGTTTTTATACATGCAACTAAGTATGGTAATTGCTTTCCACCTCCTTCCATCAGCCTACATGTGGGAAGGAAGCAGTTTCACTGGTTAGATGAATATATGTGTATTGGACAGATTTAATTATCTTTACAGGGGTATATAAAACCTTCACTCCTAGGCCCAGGTCCAAAGAATTTGGATCAGGTATATATCCAAATGCAGGCACAGGGGATAAATTATTCTCTGTGCCATTACAATCCCCTTTGTCTTAGGCTGATTATGATCCTCTTCCTGGGGCTTTTGCACCATAGTGTCTTCAAGGCAGGGACCCTTTTTCTTTGGAGGGCACACTGTAAACTGCTGTGCACTTCTGCACTGAGACTTTCAATGCTCATTTCTCGTTAACTTTAATGGGAAATGGGCATCCAAATCTCTTAGGCAGCTTTGACAATTTAAGCCTTAATGTACAATATTAATAAATCAGCATCATAAAAAGAGCCTTATGAAGATGTATTGTGAAAAAATAGCCCCACAAAAAGCATTGCAGTGTATGTGTGCTTGCACACAGGCATACACTTTTCTTTACATAATTATGTCTCTCAACAATCATTTGCATGTCTCTGTTATGCAAAAAAAAACTGTGTGTGTTTTACAGTTACTCTGAGCAGTCTCAATTCATTGAAATGAAATAAAAAGCAGGCTCAGAAAAGGCACCCTAATCTGGTAAGGGGTAAAGCAAAATGAATGCTTTGCCCAATTATATTTTAGATCCAAGCTACACAACCCTGTGAATTTCATTACTCTCTTCCAACTTCTAATTAAATAGGCACTAAAAACATTTGAACGGGAGAGCCCAATTCAACTGACAAAAGCTTCTGGGGCAAAATATATAAATAAATAAATAGACTGAGAGAGATTGAACCAGTGGTAGAGATTTTTTTTAAATCACATGAAAACACACGGACCTTTACTTGCAAATTCCTCGTCCTGGGGTGCCCTGAACACAAAGAATTGAACAAAGATGGAGGAGACCACGATCAGCGGCAGCTGAGCAGCAGAGTGGACATCCAAGCAGACATCCCAGCACCGTTTGCTGTGATTGAAACTATCAGCAGTATGTTTTCTAAAGAAACAGCTCTGGATGAGGCAGCACGACTTCCTCTGTGCATGACTGAACACTACTCAGCATCCCAGACAATCACTCTTATCTAGGTCGGAGATTTCCAAATGCAGTTTTTCACATATATGTACCCCAAATCTCACTGGCAGCCAGACGTTTGGATTCTCCAGCACAAACTGCCGTGAGGGACTCTTGAGGCCCAGGTTTGTGAGTGCCCAGCAAAGATTTTGCAGTACCTGAAAATTCAAGCCATCAGAGTTGCACTCTGCTTGAGAACTGCATGGAAAATATCCAGGTCCTGAATTAAATAAATGCTGAAAAACAGGAAAGGTAAGAAATTATGAAGGATGAGGGGAGGCGGGAACTGCTGATGGCTTTTGTTCAAAGAAGTAACCGATTCCTCAGAAGCAAGAACAGGGCTGACAGAATAAAAGGCTAATCAAGTCAGAGAGACAAGCTGATCTCTAAAGCTGGAGCAAGTGACTGTTGTAAATGTCTATATTAAAAAAGAGGGCACAATGCAGGGATTGTCACTAGATTATTAATCAACACAAAGAACTCACTTTCCTTTCATTTCCACAAAATATTTTGGGGAACAGAAAGGTCCCATAACCCTTGCCATGGGGTTTAAGCCATACCTAGGCTCACATACAGTGAATACTATGGGAGCTAAGAAAGGGTTAAGTAGACATAATCTCCTTTTTCAAGGGAAGAAAATGTTTCTTTCAAGCAGACCTTGACCAACAACTGTCATAAACATGTAGTATGCACTTTGATAAAACCTATTCTCTAAGTGTCAAAGACTGCAGCAGTAATTACAGGAAGCCATGATAACAGGTCTCTCTCCACAGAGCTGGCATCTCCCTCCCAGCAAACAGGCAATTCTGAAAACTCACAGCATAGAACTCCAAAATGAGAACTCCAAGTAAGCAAAGTACTAAAGCCTCACCTTCCCCACATTCTTTAATAAGTTATTCCTTCCTTCCTTTGCAATTTTCAGTTGTACATGCTTCCATGCCCACTAGCTGCTGGCATCAGAAGCAAGAGGGAACCAGGGCATCCAGTTCAGTGTTACAACTACCTGCCTCCTGAAGGCATGTGTATGCAAACTACACCAGTGGAGACAGAGGACAGCAAAACATGAGACCATTTCCAGTTTGGTTTACTGTTTCCTGGGAGGAGAAAAGGCAAGACATAGGGAAGCTTTCTGACTTTCTGATCCGATGTTTACCATTTGCGAAAGCCTGTCTGGACACCCATCTGAGGCCAACTGGTCAATCTGCCGAGGCTGATGAAGTAGAGTTTGATTAAAACAGCATCCCCTGCCACACTGCATACAGCAGCTTGGATAGAAAATTTAACCAGACACTTAATTTACTGACAGCACCTTACCACACAGCACATTGCTACAAGCTTGGAGCCTGTGCCCCAGTGCAAGCAGATGTGTGCAGGCTGAGCATCTTCCAGGCAGCATGGGAGTCTTCTCTGTGTGCCCTGAGCTTCACCCAGGATCTGCACAGCACCCTGCAGAGTGCTCTTAGCTTCCTCCTGAGAATATTTTATCTTTCAAGACCCAGAGTTTCGAAGATACAAATTTAAATTTCTTGCAAAATTTTATATCTCGCTTTATTACATCAATGAGAGATGTACAGGAACATTCTCATGATATACAACATACTGTAGTGAGGTGGTACCACTTGTGGAAGGAAAAAACTAGCATGAGGAGGCATTTCCCAAAGGCTTTACTCCTGACAGTCACTGCTGTCTCTCTAAATCCTTTGGTCCTCACACTTTACTTATCCAGCATCATTTAGGGAACTCCTTATTAAAACTACATGCAGATTATAATGAATGAGAGGTGTGGGGTTTGACCCACCACAGCGAGAGTCCATAAACACTTGTGGATTTTGCCACATCTGTATTTTCTTTTAAACCCTCCCCATTTTCACCTCACCAGCCCACAGTTCAACATAGACCAAGTCTTGCAATTGAGCCATGCTCAGAAACACCCACTGATATCAAAGAGATCACTGGGTCTGAAATGATGGGGTCTGGTGACAATATGTCCACATTCTTTTTGGCTAGCTTAGTGTGCCTTCATTTTCACATCACTTTCCCCTCCTTGTGGTGACAAAAGTCAGGCATCCAAAAGGAATAAAGGAAAAGCTGATGGGGTAGAGGCCAGGGATGCGTGGTAAGTTACCAAGGAGCATTTTCTCAAAGCAAGGCAGAAAACAGCATGGAGCACATACATCCTGCGTGCACATGGATGTGGAGGAGAGCCTTTAAAATGAATGATTGAGGAAGAAGGGCAAAAAAGAAGGAAATAAAAATACCTCAGATGTTAAATGTTATCCAATTAAGCTTAAAATAAACAGCCTAGATAGATGAAATCTTGATACTGGGGTATCACATTCTGTGAGGAGTCTCAGACATTTGTTCACAACATGGCACAAACGGCCCTGCAGTGGCCGCAGGTGACAACTGAGGGTGGGCAGACAGGAGGGGAGGGATGGTGAAATGGAGGGAGTCGCATGCCCTTTCCCACTCCCCACCCTCTTCCAGGGTGGAGAGGGAAGGGGGAAGTGGCGGGGGAGGTTAGAGCATTTTCTCTGCCTTCCCCATGCGACCCAGCAAAGGCAGCTCTCCCACAGCAAAGACGACATCACTTGGCAGCACTACTGACCTTCAGATAGCAACAAAAAAAAAAGTATTTCTATTACCTGACAACTGACAATGACATCCAAATGTGCCTGACGTCTCAGTCTGAATCTCAGTCTGAGTCCCGCCAACTGAGACTGCACGTGCACCACAGCAGGGCAGGCTAAGGCAGGGCGGGAGGGAGGCCAGTGCGCGGAGAGGTGACGTGATCACGGATGTGTGAGGGTGGGAGGAGGCAGCTATGGGAGCCCCCGGCAGGTTTGCAGGCCTGGACGGCCCTGGAGAAAAAACAATAGAAAAAACTGTCAGTTGGATCTAAGTTTGAAGGGACAGAGGAGGCATCAAACAAGCGACGTGGGGCCTGGCTGCCTAACGCACAACACGCTTGGTCTGAACCCCTCTCCGGGTCCGGCTGAGGCTGGCGGGCTCTCGCCGGGTGGGGGAAGGATAAGAAGAGACCTGGAGGACCCGCAAACCCAGGCTGGGGGCCTGCGTGGGCATGGAGCGGGACGAAGGTGGGAGATGGCCAGCCCTGGCAGAGAGCAGAGCTGGAGGTGGCGGACCTCGCCACCAGCACTTGCTCAGGGACCAAATCAAAAGGGGGATAACTGTTTTATGGCTGTGTTAATGCACTGAGCCGACACAAAACTGGGCAGGCTTTCTGCCGAGCCACTGCTGAAGCGGGCTCCACACACCAGCCCGGACAAAGTGCGGTGACTTAGAGCTCAAATGGCTTCAGCGAGGTGCCAGGAGCCGAGCTCCCAGAAGGAAGCCTTGGCGGCCACGCGCTGCCTTCCCATTTGAGCCGCGGCCAGTTGTGCATTTTGCATGCCCCGATTATGCAGGCTGATTCCCTACTGAGCCTGCGAGGAAGGGAACAACCTTTTTCCTGGTAGCTAAAAGATGATATTGTAACCTCCAACAGTATTATTTATTTTTAACCCCTCTAGGAATCACCTGCCATTTAAAAGCACTATTTAAGAGTTTTCTCCTGCTTCACAGGAAATGCTTGCTCCTCCTGGCACTAGCCCAAACTGAACTCTGTGGCTTTGAAAAACTAAGATACAAGTCTTAAATATCGACATACACCTGCACAAATACAGACACACACACACACACACACAATCACGTAGGAATCACGTTTTTGGCTGGCACAAATCAGCAGAGTTTAAAAGGAAGCTAAGTGAACGGCACCACTTTCCATCCATTGGGAATCCCAACCCTTCCATTTGAAATTATGCCTGCCACTTAGTTATTAACTAAAGGGTAGCTACTAATCAAGGCCAGTTTCTAAATGAAGATATGTGGTGGAGTAGTCGCCATTAAAAAGCTGGCATTTGCCAACAGTTACCGCACAGTGGTAGATCAGAAACCACAGTTTCCCCCGTATTTAGATCAGGAAATATGTGCGCTAATTGTGGGGTACCTTCTGGCAAACGCTTTCTTTCTAAATGGTGGCATCTCTGGCTGTGCATGAGTGTGCACCTTGCAGACAGAGGCAAACACCATGGCAGCAAGGAGAAATATTTATCTGTGTTCCCTCCAACACTAGAAAAAACAACACTTCCTAAAGGGACCTACAATGTGGCAGCAAGAAAGAATATTTATCCATTCTCCTTCTGACACTAAACATGCAATCTTTTCTAAGGGAGCCTCTCCACCTTGAGAGTCCCTGTTAGGAAACCAGACCTGCATGTTGATCTGACAGCTACACATGTGAGGCAAATGGGGATACTTCATCCTTGGCACAGCATCCAGCACTCCAGTCTGCAAGGACTGCATTTGATTTTGGCATTTATCTTAAATGGCTAAGAGACCACCAGTGCAAAACATTTGTGTGAAGTTTTTGCCAAAACCACAAGTGAAGAGTCTAAATTCCCTGTGTAAATACTTGAGCTTCAAGAATCAAGGGTAAAATTTGTGCTCTTTTGTGAGAACTGGTTTTAAATAGAAGCCATTTCTGTGGCTTGTGAGACCAGGAAGGACTTTTTTTGGGGGGGGAGCTCTGTTGTTTGACTTTTGTAACTCTTTGATCTCTCTGGAAGTTCTATACAAGCAGGTAATGATAACTTCTATCCAGATCATACATACACTGCATTTTTGGCAAGACAGTAAAATATAGATATGGAAACTGATGCTGGACATGGATTTCTGTGTGTGTAGGCACCACTCTACTGCCACTGCAATAGATATGAATAATAGATTTGCTTTTTTCATGGAACAAGCAAAGAATAATACAGATTCCCTCCAATGACTTGACGATTGTATCTTATATTCCTAACATAATAAAAATACCTATGCCATGTTGAGATGCCTGGGCACTTGTCCTTGCTTGGAAAGTCATGAGCTTGAAATGGGGATTTAGAGTAGAACAGGGCAGCTACGTCCCAGGTTATAGAGATGTGTCTGTGGTCCCACCATGTCTAAGGGCACAGGTCTTGCCGTCACTTGGCCCTCTACACATCATGATGCCTTACTATGGGTTTTGAAGGAGATAATCACACAGATGAACTATATGAAGCCCACCAAATGCACCATCCAACTCCAATGCATGGGGCTTTAATGTGGAGGTCTGTGGGCCCTGGCATCCAACACTACTCTGGGAGTAACAGCCTCCTCTGTAGCCCCGGTGTGTCCCCCATGTTTACTGGCAATGGATTTAATGCAATTTGCACAGCCCCGAGGTGTGTGAGGGCATGCAAAAAGCTCTCACCAAGTGGGTACAGGGAGGTCCTCCTAGATCTTACTTGGCACATCTCTGGTGTGGAAAGGGAATAAAGGCCTCAGATAGGAGGTTTCTCACCATCTGGTCAAAGAGATCCTGTAAGAGCCTCCCAACAGAGGAACAGGGGGAAAATGAAAAGGAAAATAAAACAGGAATCTGTTTTACAAAGGTACCTAACAATTTTACCAGAAGGGCTGGCAAAAAGGGCTGGTATAAAGCAGATGCCAGTGAATGAATGGAACTGAACCTGTCACTCAGAAGGTCTTTTTCTTGTCCTCAGCCTGGAGAAGATATGCTCTGGGATAACCTTATAGCAGCCTTCCAGTACCTGAAGGGGGCTGACAAGGGAGCCAGTAAGGGACTTTTTACAAGATATGTAATGATAGGACAAGGGACAATGGCATTAAACTGACAGAGATGGGTATAGATTAGGTTTTAGAAAGAAATTCTTTACTGTGAGGGTGGTGAAAGTCTGGAAGAAGTTGCCCAGAGAAGCTGTGCTCAAGACCAGGTTGAATGGGTCTTTTAGGTCTCTGACCATGGCAGGTGAGTCTGTTCCAACACAAACCATTCTGTGTTTCTATGATTTGATGTATATGTGAGGAAATCTAAATATTTTTAATCTAGGATCACAAAAGAAAGTATTGGTAAAGGAGGAGAAGAATGGACCTAGAGAGACTCTGGCAGATGATCAGGGATTACCACCACCAGTCCCGAGTCCAGCACTAAGAGACAAATATCATGCAGCTGCCAGACAAGGAGACTTGAGTCTGCCCCTACAAGCAAAGTCAAATCAGATGATTCCTCCTCCTCTTTACTACCACTTCAAGGTTTATTTCTTTGTTACTAACCAGGACAGTCCTACAGAATCAGATGAAGTGGAAAATCATGAAGATGGAAATCATATCCAGTGGCCTCAAGAAAAGGCAGGGAGAAAAGGAGGGGTCCATCATTAGGTACATGATACTTCTTCATAGATATAGAAAAAATAACAGTTGTGTTCAAAAATACTCAACTTGAATTTGCTACGAACATATTCCTATTTTATCCCTTCCTCTCCTCTCTCTGGGATACTTTGTGTAATTTTTATCCCATAAAGGGTCCATTAAGCTGAAAATGAAGATGGAGGCTCTTCAACTTAACTGTTACAGGTGACAGACAAACACAAAATGAACAAACATAAAAATACAGAAGTAGATAGATAGATAGATAGATAGATAGATAGATAGATAGATAGATAGAATCTTATGGTGGTGCTCAGAGTTTTTTCTCAGCCCACACAGCAACAGGCACAGGAGTGGAGCTGATCTCTGGAATTCTACATCTGATCAAGCACATCACATTGCAGAGAGGTTTCAAAGAGAAAACACACCTGCGAGCCCCTGACTGCCACAAAGGGCACAGCCACAATCAGCACTAAAGGGAAAGCAAACTGCCAGAACTGCAGTGCAATCTTAGAGGCAAATATCCCATCTGGATGGGGAGAGCAGGCACACACATGCAGCATTGTGTCGCTTGGACACCCCTGACATGATGTGTGAGGCTCGATTTTCCTCTTGGGTCAGCACTGGGAAATCACTCACCTGCACTGCAGATCTCAATTATATATTCTGCATTCATTCTGCATGGAGGCAAAGGGGAGTTTTGCACATAGCATGAGTGTGAAACACGCACAGGGACTGTCACCATGTAAATAAAACATCTGCATTGCTGATGGTAAAGGAAGGTTTTGTTCTCGTGCTTTAAACAGGCTCAGCATAACCTCAGAGCCTGTACATTGGCAGTAGCTCACAGGTGATGTTGACTCCCATGCACCACAAAGAGTAATTTCTTTCTTTCTGCTATTTTTAAACTTGCAAAGAAGAAAATAAGGTAAATCAGACATGACCCCAGATGGAAAATTAACATAAAAGCCTAGATGAACCTGACAAAAGCCACAATCAAGGCATAAATTGCATTCTTTTGTCGCCCCTCTCTCTGAACCTAGGCATGACTGGCCATATGATATGGCATATGTAAAACACCACGCTCCTCTGGCACATCTGCAGAAAAGTCCCTGAGCAAAACACGAAGATGGAGCCAAAGCAGCATTCACAATGTCCCACCTCAGCATTAGACCAGGGGAAGTGATCTTAAATTAAGAGACCTGGCTTTACACCTGGTGTCACATGTGACTGCAGCCACACGTAGCTGGTGTGTGCCCGGGGTGTCTGTGCTTGGCAGGGTGGGGGCCTGGGTGTGTGTCTGTGTACAGGCAGGCTGGCAGGTGCACAGGCAGACCCGAGAGCAGCTTAGCAGGGCACCAACCAAGTTTTTCTCTGTTTCTCTGTGCCTGTCTGGTGACAGAAAGTCCAATCAATAGCTGGTTAGAGAATAAAGCTCAGCTCCATTATTAAAAAACTCTCTTTCAATAAAAAGAAAAAACATCTGTTCAAACAGTGTACGGCTACAAATTTGGAGTGCGGGCTGAAGCCTCATCCCTGCCCTGTGCCCATCATGCTCAGGGAAAATACTGCAGATGTTCTGAGATGGGTTTTACATGAACCATTGCAGCAGGTTTGAGCAGACACTTCCAAAAATGGTAGATGAATCTATCCACTAATCTCTCCAACAGATTTTTTTCCAAGCTTTTCTAAAACAAGTTATCTCTATCGCACCGTCTCCTGCGGACTGTTCCTACCTGATGGTATTGTCTTTCTGCCATGTCTCTTTATGTAGACACCAACAGGGATGGGGAAGCAAACGCACAGGCAGAGACACACATGCACAAACACTTCCGACAGTGGCCAGCAGAGCACTGCCCGCACACCCTGCGAGGGGCAGAAATGCACAGGATCCCCCAGGAAAGGCAGAACGACTCCATGGTGTGGACAGGCACACTACTGTAGGCACTCACGCCCAGAGTCCAGCACTCAGCCAGACACACCTGCACACCAGCCTTCACCTCTCCCCCCAGCACAGTGGTTTGGGAGCAGTTTCCCCCACAATGATTATGATGCTTAGACTAAAACTTTGCTCAAGCTGGAGATGCAAAAGTTGCACCGGGTGGAGAAGAAGGAGGGCAGGAAGAGATTTCTTCTTATATTTTGCTCAGAGATTTTTTCATTTTGGCAGACAAGGATTCCCTTTGAATTGATACATTTCTTTCTCCCAAGAATTTCGAATGATAATGCATAAATGAGTCATAGATCAAGAACGGCGACGTGGTGAGCAAGGAGGAGAAAGAGTGTGAGTGAGGGGCACTGGCACAGAAATTTGACAGTACCCCAACTCCCCCCCTTCCTCCCCCCATGCCAAGACATTAATTCTCACAAGTCGGAGAAAATTACTATGCATGAATGCAAAAAGCATGATCAGGAGTAATTAACATGGCTTCATATGCAAATTTTATTAATGCAGAAGTACAAAGTCATTATGCAAATGAAACTTACGTCAACTCTCTTGACAAATATTCATCTCTAAAGCTCAAGTTTCTCCCTTCTAATTTTTTTTTTTTAATTTTTGGTGTAAAACCAAGGAGGAAAAAAAAAAAAAAAAGTGATGAGAACTGCTTGACAAGTTTGCAAAGTTGTTTTTCAACCGGAGAAATTTATTCTTGCATTGTTGATATGTATTTTTTGTTGTTGTTGTTGTTGGCAGGTACACGACAGCTCATGGAGGAGAGCGGGAGGATGGGGGACGCGGGCTACCAGCAGCAGGCAGCCAATCAAAACGCCAGCGGCTGTAATGAGCGCGATTGATGACTGTTTGGCTTTACTGCAGGGTAATGAACTAGAATCCAGTCTGAGGAGGGAAAAAATATGAATATTCATGAAGCTGTGCTCCTGCCTTTGATGATTAAAGAAATTTTTAATATTCAAATAAGCGCTTGCCAAGTGATTAACAAAGAACAAGCACGCAGGAATATGGAAATGGAGCTGTGGAAGATTTGGGAGTCACAGTCTGTGCAGAAAAGACAGCACAAAATTTCATAAACAAGATAGGCAGATAACCTAATTCAAACCTGAGCAAATAAAGGGGGGAAAATCACCTTCTTTTTCATCAGTTTGGATATTGTATCAGTCACTTTGTTTTAGAGTGCAAAGGAGAATAAAATCAACCGATGCAATAACACGAGGAGAAATATCCAAACCCTGAGAAACCCAACCCAGCAATTACAAAGTAAGACTCCTGGGCGAGAAACCGATAGGAAAATTATGGCTAAGTCCACCGTCTGCTGTGGGCTATTGCTTTTCAAAAGCAGGAGCCTGCCTGATGCTGAGAGCCCACTGGCTACTGAGAATCGCCAACTTGTGTACAACAGGCAGGAGTCGTAGGTATCCTGAAATAACCAAGACCAGTCCCCGCTGTTAAATCCCTTTCCTTGGATAAAGGGCACACTGCAGGGCTTGACTGCTGTCTGGGAGAGGAGGGAGTGCAACGGAAAGAAGAATATTATTGCCAGGGAAAAGAAAGGAAGAAAAAAACTGAAAAGGAGGGTGCAAGGAGGTCTCAGCTGCCCACCCTGGTAATCACTTGGTAAAAAATGTGTTTTCCATGTCTGAGCCAAAAAGGTCCTCCACTCCCCACAGATTTCTGAACAAGGATACAAAAATTCAGTCACATTATAAAATGTCTGATAAGTTCAGGCTCTCACAGTTTAATAGCTTCACTAAGGATTCACACTGAAGCACATAGTAACAATATTAGCTGCTAAAATGACTTTGCAGTTAAAATACATCTAATTAGCAGCCAGCTAATTTTTTTTTTTGTCTTTCTTTGAAAAACAGTTAACTTCAGGGCTACATTGTACCGGAATGAAATGTAGTTGAGCTCTTTCTGTTACTCAAAAGCCAGAGTAAGGATATCTTCAAACTCTTAGGGCACTGGAAAACCAACTCACCTTTTTTTTATTAGATCCTGGGGTTTCACAGGCCTGTTTGCCTTTTCTGCAGACCTTTAAAAACTCTGGTTAATTATTTCTTCTTTAAAAATCTAAAGAAAGCATAAGCTAGGTACCATTTAATAATTAACTGGTGTCTTCGGAATGTAAAATTTAAACTATACTTAAAACAAAAATAACAACAGTAACAGCATGGGGACAATGCTACAAAATGCAAAAAATGGCCGTGATCAGAACATTCAAAGTTGTCATGAAAACACGTTATGTAGCTAATGGGATTTTTTTTCCCCTATATCTGCTCCATTTTTTGAGATACAAAAATACACACTATCGATGTACCACAGGAGAACAGGGGGAAAAAAAGAAAGGAAGGAGAGGGAAAAAAAAAAAAAAAAGAAATGCCTAAATGTGAGTAAAGATAAGGTTAAACACCATGCCGGGGTATTGCTGGGAGTCTTTGCTCTGAATAATGCCAAGACCTTTCGAAGATGTCTGTTGTCTCTGGGTGCGCGTGGGCGGGTGAAGTGTGATATTACATAACACACACGCGGCAGTGGCTGTGCACAACCGTACTGATTAAAACGCTTGACTGTGAAACTCAGATCTCCATTTCCTGGGCTGTTTGCAGCTCGTGTCAGACCCTTGAACACCGTAAATGTTATCCTTTGTCTACAAGATTCCTTGCCTTTATTTCAATCGGTGCACTTTCTGTTTTAATGACAGAGGAGCAACTACCAGCTCCTACAGTTGGTTGCTTTGAAGCCCTTCTTAAACGGCCATTGAATTCCACCATACAAATGTGAATACTTCAAATTTATGCCGTATTTTCATTCCTTCTTTAAAAGCACCCCATTTACATATTTCTGGAGAATAATGATACTTCTGCAGGGCAGGTGAACACACATTTCTGCATATGGAGTCAACGGGGAAAAGCATTAAGAGTCCATATTGTAAAAATCAGCCCCTAAATTTGAGTGGCTTGAACTGAGCATGTAGCTGTGGTTGCCTGTCAGTAGTTAGATGCTGTAATAATAATAACAACAACAATAACAATAATAATAATAATCTTTTTATTTCTCTAGTGCTTTCCACGCAAAGATCTGGAAGTACTTTACAAAGATAAATAAAATGAATTTGGAACACCCCGCGTGGTTAATAAATATCCCAAAATATCTAAAGAGCATGCAATTCCTCTCGTGTAAAAATCCATGTTACATCATCCACATGTTTGTGTATGACATTTTGGAGGCTTGGACACCAAGGGCAGGCTGTGGAGAATTTTACTTACCTTGAGACCATGTGAATTCACAGAAGCAGCCCACACTATGCCTGCAGGACTGGTTTTGCAGTGCCAAAACCCCTCTTTTAGGAAACAATGGTGTAGGTTGTCACTGGCCTCACTCAGGGGCCAGGGTAGGTGGTCCCCAGGGGTATCCAGGTGCCACATGGCAGCACTGGCAGCATCCCTATGAGTCTCCACAGGAGCCCCCACAGGACCACCTGTACCTCCCTCCCACCTGATGCTCATCTAAACTTGCTCCTCGCCCCTTGTCTGTGCTATGAAAAGAGAAAAACTGAAACATCTTGGCTCACCCCAATTAAACAGACAAGAAAAAGGACTCTTGCCTACCCCAAGGCTGCATTCATCACCTCCCCTTGCTGTACCCTCTGCCCACCTCACCAACACAAGGTTTTGTCCCAGGAGGACCATATCCATTTGCTATGAGAGCAACTGGGAGCAAGAGCAAGGGAAAACAGGGCAGGATTTGGCCTAAAACCTTCATAACACATGAGTGTACGTGACATATCAACAGATGTGCTAAAAATATAACACAGGAAACCAGGCAGTTTCCTCATCTCAGGAGGGTGGTCTTGCAGACCACAAGGCTGGGAAGGGGGCTGGGGTGCACACCCCAGGGCATGAGCCACCCAGGCTATGGCACATTCTCTCCTGGAGCTCAGCTTTCCCCTTCCCACTGACTGCCGTCTGGTGTGTTCAGCCCCGACACACTCTCAGGCAGAGCCCAGCTCTCGCTCTGGGGATGCAGAGAGTCTAACACAAGGGTGGCCTGATCTGAGCTGCAATGTCCAGAAGCTACCACAACAAACTAACTAACAATAATAATCCTGATTTGTGGAGGTGATTTTTTTTTTCCCAAAAGGCAAAAAGGGTAGACAATAAACGGTTCATCAATTTTCCCAAGTTTTTCCCCCAACTCTTGTAATTAAGTCCTGGGGAGTTTCCTTGTGGGAACTAAAAATTTTAGTTGTGATTATATCATGAATATTTCTATCTACCAGCACATATTTCTGAAGTAATTGAAACATATACCTACCCCAACAGACAACTGTAGCAATTTAACAGGCCCTGAAATTAATAAAGGAAATCAGTGGATGGAAAGAGCTGCTTCCAAAGGGCAAGATTATATATGTATGCAGCTAGAGCAAGAAATGCCACTACAAATAACCAGAGGGCTTGTCCACAAGAAGATGGTGAAGAGGTTAAAATGAAGTGACCAGGGAAGAGCCACAGATAAGCAGGAGTCATTAACAACGGTGGACTTCACCTTGGCCATTAAGAACACACATACTGGCAGATGCTGCCTCACAAACATGTATCCTCAGGCTGAATATGGCCTCTGGAAAAGAGAACAGCAGGATTTGCTGCTCGGGTAAGTATCTCTGCTTCACTCTGAAGTTTGCCTTCTACTAGTAGTTTTAAACTGTGTCCCTGTCTCTCACAATAAAAAATAATAATAATTAAAAAATCTTGATGGAATTAGGCAAAATGAGGGTTTTAGCTCTTCAGCTGTTTGGCAGCAAAAACAATTCCTGGAATGGGAGGGAACTTGAGGAAAAAGAAGCAGATGAAGTCATTCTGCCCCTCTGTGCCTCAGTCTCCCCATCTGTGAAAATCGGCTAATGACATCCACCTGATTTAGTTAAATGTCCTGGAAACTAAAAAGACTCTGTAACAGCAATATATTAAGCAGCAGCACCGTTAACTGCTTCACTGCTGGAAATGCGAAGGAGAACCATCAGGTGATGCCGTGTCCCTGCACAGCACAGATGGACAAACTTAATATACAGAAACAATTAGCTTTGGGAGAGAATCACAGCTTCTGTTTTTTTGGCTCACCCCTTGCCAAAAGCAATGTAAGTGTAGACACTTTGTAAGTGCTGAATTTCAATGTGAAAAATAGTCTACCTGCCCAGTGTGAATGCACACATCAGACTTAAAGTAACATAACTTTAAAATAAGTTGGGGGATGGAGGGGCATTAACGGGCACACTTACAATTTTCAAATTTTTCCTCGTGCATGGAGCACCTTCACACTTAGAAGAGTAATTCACTAACACCAAGCAAACTTGTAAAAGCAAAGCAGAGCTGGCAACTGGAGAGGGAGGGAGCAGCAGAGATTTTTAAAATGAGGCTTCCCTTTGAGTTTTGGATCTCTCAGGGGAAAACTACTCCACCTAGGTGTGTACGAGTGGACCCAAGTCTGATAACTGAATATGTCAAACAGGTAGAGCAATCGTTTAGAGATGGTAAAACCATCCTCCAAATGAGAAGAACACTGAGGATCTAAAGAACCAGTCTTCAAGCCACTGGACACCAGCACAACTAAGCAAATAATGCTCTCTGAATGGAAAAGAGGCTAGGAAATTAACTAGCTTTTAAATAATGAAAGAAAGCAGAAAAATAAACCTGCAACCAGTAACTTAGTTCTCACTGTAATGCAAGTCAAAAAAAGGGAATAGTGAACCAGCGTTTCATTTGCACAAGGAAGCATGCTGGAAACTTGTGCCCAATCCCCCTGCTAAAGAGAACAATGAAGTTTTGCCCAAAGACTTGGATCCAAACAGAATTTGCCCACTCACAACCACTAATTAGACAGGATAACCAAACCCTGCACCAGGAGAGGTAAAACACAAGTGCAGTATAAGAAGAACCCTGTAATCCATTCACTCTGACACAAAACTAAGAGCAAAGTACAAGAAACCAAGAACCATTCTACATAAAGAAATTTTTTTCCAAAGTATATATTTTCTGGACCAGATTTCCCTGTACCTCTCAATTTACCCATTATTTGTACAGAGTAACATCTTTCTCTGTAACATAAAAGCATAAGACATGAAAAGGCTTTTTATTATCAAGTCTGCTTGAAACAGAAGCTAAATAGACTTACCCAGGAAAGTGTATAAAAAAAAATTATAAAAGCCAAACATACTGTACAAACCAGGCGAGCAAGAGAATTCCTTCAAAAATCCATGGTTAGTATGAGGAAGCAATATTAAATTCATAACTATCATCCCAGTAAAATAAAGTTGAGTAGACTTTTGTTTTGTTTCTGATGAAAATGTCAATATACTCAAATGACAGCTTATTGCTGTATATCACAGTCTAACCAAATCTTTCTATAACCTCTTGCATTATGAGCAAAATCTCTAAAATGTCACCAACTAAAAAACTGAACCAGCCTGTAATTAGTTTCAACAAAGTCATCCTTTTAACCCTAATTTTCTAGATGTAGATGGTATTTCCATAGTAAGCATTATGAACCTTCCTTAAGGACAAGTGGAATCAAATTGTAAAATCATAAGCAGTGATCTAGTAGTACTTCCTTGAAGCAAGCCCTTTATTTGCCTGTAATAAATTCAAATCCAGTCTTCAGTCTCTTAATAGGTGATCAGAGAAAATATGCATGCACACCTAAACTGCTACAACAAACCTTATTTTTTAAATAACACTTCAGTCGCTAATATAATAAAGATTGTTGTAACCCGTTAGCACCGGTATCATTATTCCTTATGATTCAATATTCTAATGACTGGCTGTAACAGAGGTTTATGTTCTGCAGAGGTTTATACCACTATTTAATGTAATTAAACAAACTGGCAGCCAGTGCCTCTATGGAAATATCATTTCTATCAGAGTATTCCCACCAGAAATTCAAAGGGATCATAACATACAAACTTTGATTCTGTTTATTTTTTCCCCTGTTCTGAAACTGATCTGGCATTTCTTGGACTTAGTACTAAGTGGAAGAAGGAATTAATTTGGCTTCTGTAGACATGTTATTATTGACAATACTAATAATCTATGACAAATGGGCAATCCCCGCTCTTCTCTTTCAGCAGGCACTGCAGCCTGCAACATCGCTTTGCAAAACCCCAGAGCTGGACTCTTCTCCTGCCGGGAGCCCTGTGAGTGTACCAGCAATGGGGTTTTAAGTAAGCCATTAAAATGCTAATATTCAGCACGGGCCAGATCCCTGTTACCACTGAAAGCAGAACTAAAGCTTCTCTGGAGACAGGATAAGGCCCTTCCAATGTGATCAAAGAGTAAATACATGCAAAGCTCTGATGGGAAAAAGGATCTTTTTTCTAATTTTAAAACTAAACAGGGAGAGTCCACCAGGCTCATAATCCATGTTACAGCCACATCTGGGATCACTGACATCGGGGATAATAGGAATATGAGGTCCAGGCTAAAAGGTTGTCACCTGGGGTCAAAGAGGATCACTTAATATCCAGGATTCTGTGAAAATGGAGTTATTTATCTTTTGGGCTACACTTTCCTCCACTCAACACAACTCTGCTGATGACAGATGTATATATTTGCCACACTATATATATTTGGTTTTTATATATATTTTTATATGTGTGTATATATATTTTTTTTTTTAATATATATTCATATATGCACTGTGCATTACTTTTTCACATTTGCATTTACTGCATCTTCCAAAGGAAGCTCAGCCCCTCACTCAAGCAGGAGATTTTCAGGGCCACCTAAGTATGCAGGGTCAGGAGCAGAATTCAGACCAAAAACCAGAATTCACCCTCTGCCTGCAACAGCAGAGCCAATTTGGTTAAATAAAGGTTTAGTTACCTCTCCTTCCCAGCTGTAAAGCTCTCTGTAGAGGGAAGAAAAAAAAAAAAAAAACCAAAACTGAAAGAAAACCCACTCCCATTTGTGGGGGGGAATTGGACATGGAATGATAACAGGAAAGGGAGAATGTTTGGTTCCTATTATTGCTATCCCCAGCACTTTCACCTCCACAAACAGCTTAAGGAAGAGCTTCTGGAACAGAAGTTCATCCTTCCTTAATCTGGGCTCTTAACTGCCAGGATCTGGTTACATTTTCTCCTTCTCCAGATTTTATTACTTTTATTATATATTCTAATGGGGAGTGGGGGGGAGGAAGAGTGGGAATCTCAGTGTCACTCTAAGAGAGAAGTCACCAGGTTTTGCGATCCAGCAGCTTCCTTGGCAGAGGGAACTGCTGGTTGGCATAATCTACTCGTTTGACAAAACTACTATTTCTGGGCACAGGCTCAAAAACAGGTAGGAAGCAAATGCTGAGAAATAAGGAAGTAAAAACAGCCAACAGATTTTTCACTACCAAGAACGCCAAGAGTAAACATGATTTATTTAGCTGTGTTTAACGTGTCTCTTCTGCACTAGACTGCAGAAATCTGCTTGCATTTAGAGCAGGAGGAGGAGGAGGAGGAAGGGGGGAGGGGATGAAAAGGGAATCCATTACGGCGCTCCGCTGGTCCTTTCTGAATTGTTCAGTCACACAGTTTTATGGAGTACAAGTATTTTCTAGCCCAAAATATATTCATGTGTCAGAAGAAAGCAGCACTAATCTGCTGTTAATTAACAAGCTGCTGCTAACAAAAGATGAAGGACCCAATTCATACAAACAATATTTACGTGGGTGTCGCATGATTTTGTCACAGATCTTTTCTCTTTTCTCCTCTCCCCCCCCCTTTCCCCCTGCCTCCTCCTCTTCCTCAGCACCCAGTTGCAGGGATACAGGACACAGGAATCCCAGCTCCTCTTGGAATCAACACCCAGAGTGGAGGTGAGGGCACAAGCCATGTCCTGACCCAGCCACACTGAGACAGGGTCTCACCTGAGCCACCCAGCTCTGGGGCTCACGACTACCCACAAGGGGAAGGGCCCTATGACATGTTCACAACTGAGATTTCCTTAGATCCTTCATTTAGGAGGGAGAGGCCATCTCCTGGCACTGTGCCCATAGTAACAATGCTGAGGCTCCAGGAAGTGGCATGAAGCCTCACATCCTCCATCCATCCTTACCAACCAGTGCAGGCTGTGAGAGGATATGGGTGACACCACTGCCTTCCCCAGTGCCTGGCCTGTGATTTCATTTTTGTTTAATACAAACTCTTTGCCAAGGAGTTTGGGGGTAGGGGGAACATGCTAACAGCACAGAGACTCAAAGGGATTATGGCTTGTTCAGAAATACTCATGCACACACAAATGAGTAGGGCTGCAAGCAGTGAACCAGAAGGCAGTTCTCCGGAAACCACAGACCTGCTGCCCTCCCCTGCTCCCCACTGGAATTTTGGATAGTAGCACCTGTGGCCTCATCCAGAAGGGTGCTGAGCGCTGCAGGCTGCCCCAAGTCCCTGCTGGATGAAGCTGGGCACTTTGGAAAATAAACCCATTCCCATCTTTTCTGCCTCATCTGAGAAATGAGAGTGCATATCTCTTGTAGGCGTCTTAAAGCTGGTGCTGGCAGAGAGGTAGGAGAGTTAAAACCAATGGCAACTAGCACTAAAAATTCCTGGACTTGTTCCACTCTCAGGAGCAAAGCTGGGGCTGCAGGGTAGGAGAAAGGGCTGATGGTCTTCTGTGCTTCACCCATCAAACCATGCCAGCCTGTCCAACAGAAGGGTTACAGGGGACAGGGTTTAGGCTCTGCTTTGCACTGTCATGACACAGCCAGGGCTGGGAGAAGAGATGGGATAGGAGGGTGGGAAGCAGAAGTATTTCAGCATGATTCTAGAAGTGCCAGGGTTCTCCCATCATGGCACACCGGGGTGGTATTTCTGCTAGCACAGTTCTCTGCACACCCCAGTTACTGTCTCGCCCTCAAGGCCACAGCTTCCTCAGTGACAAACAAACTCCACTGGAGCATACGCACATCTGCCCTTCCAGATTTTCTCTCTGTACCCTTACCCCATTCCCCAAATCATGGGGTTTTCAATTCAAAACTCACAACCACTCTCTCAGAACATCCCCCAGGCACCCTGGCCAGCACCCAGACCCACCACTACCTCCTTACAGGACTTGCTCTGGCAGGAGCCTCTGAGAGGGACCAGCTGTGAACGCAGACTAGCACTGATTCTTCCCCACATCATCTCTTTGTGCATTTCCAGTGTCATCTTTGCCACTTTTAGGCCAGCATTTTAACAAAGTCCTGGACTAGGCATTTCAGTGATCTATTTTATAATTTTTTTTTTGTTAGCAGTGATAACTCGAAACACTGACATTTTACCATTTCAAAAGCAAACACATTTAAACAAGCGTCTTAAAAGAGCTAACGAAAAAGATGCATCTGTATTGTATTCTCCAGTCACTATCTCCCAAAGAAGTAAACCTTTCCAGATAGCAGGGGAGTCTCCCAAAAGTGAAGACAATAGCAAGCTTCCCGCAGAGGGAGTGAGGACAAGCAGTGAATTGCCCCACGCAGGTAAGGTCTGTGACAAGCTGCCGGCTGCGCGGAAAGAGCCCTAGCCCAAACAGCCTCAAGGGCCCAGCCCACAGACTTCATCAATCCACCTCATCACCTCTTCCAAAACAAGCAGGTGCCTTTCCTAGGTGTCTCTGACCACCACTGCATCCACAACCTCCCCTTGCTGAATTATTTCTAATGAATGTTAATTGTTATATAGAGAGGATTGAGGGTGTTTTTCCTTACCTGCAGAACAGACATGGAAAGGATGAGGCCAGTCCAAGACAATGCACTGTCAAAACCCCTGCTTCTGGTGGCCAGTAAAGATTTGGCTCCTGTGTACTAGCACTGCTAACATAAAAGCATTGTGCATCCCTCTGGGGAAACAGCTCCAACCAGGAATCCTCGATCAGCTTCAAAATCAAAAATAATGTGCATAATCTTAGATGATGAACTTGGCGCGATGAGGATAACTTCCTCCAGGGGAGTCTGGGAGCCGGAGTAGGGGCTCAGGGATTTTTTTGGGGGGAGTTTTGGGGCATACTGTTTTAACTTCTTTCTTGCAAAAAGGCCCTGTACCATAAACATTAATCAAACACTATATTCTGCCTTTTAGTCTTGAACAATTATAAGTACAGTTTTGTGATCTTTAGCCATATTTACTGATACTCAAAGGCAGATTCTATCTTGTTAGATTGTTATAAATGGGACCCCAGGGAATCGGCACACAGGCGGAGGCAGATGTGAAAGAGCCTTCTCAGAGCTCGGGTGTGCTTCAGTTTTCTACTGCTGAAATTACCAATGTTTTGGAGAAAAAAAAGAACCAAACCAACTTTAGATTCTTCTGCCAGATCATTACAAAGAGCTGTCTGTAGATTACAAATATAAAAAAAAAAAAAAAAAAAAAGAGCCATTTTGCTGATCTTAATATTTTTTGAGGTTAACTGTTAAATTTCAAAACGTGGTTTACATGTGCTGGCCACTTGTATGAACAAAAGTTTCAGAGACAGACGGAGAAAAGGTTTCTGGTTATAAACCATTAAAGAAAGAAACCCACAAATTCTATCTCATTCTCTCTTCCTTAATATGTTGTTTCTGCTCCAGACCTGTTTCATAATACCATAAAATACAGGCATGTTTCCGACACTAGATTTTAGAAGCTGTCACATTAAAGGTAAACTTTTAATCTGCTAGAGACAAACAGCACACATTTTTACTTCCCAAGAAACAGCTCTTGAGAAATGTTTAAACAGGAATTTAAGAGCTGTGAGGTAAAGCCACATACAGAGGTCTCAGACAGCTACTGGGTTTGAGCTTCTTTTCCTTGTTGTTGTTTTTTTAATTCTTAAAATAACCCACTAAAAAGTAGACTTCTAGGAACAAAGTAACCAAGATGCACTGTAAAGTGAACCTCTAGGCTTGTTTTTATTTCTAGTTAATAGAAATGTTTTAACTGAAACACAGGCCTGAATTTCTAGCTGTTCATCTCCATCTTTTTATTTTCTTGGGACTCACAATCAAATACTTTTAAGGTTTTAATTGTGTCACAATTAGTAACACATTAGTCCTCCGATATTTTTAATAGCAACCCAGGTTTTTCCCCAAGGCACTTAAAAATGGCAGGCTCGGCTATATTCTCCCTTTTTTTAAAACTCCCTTGCACTTTCTTCTTTAAAAAACTCCCACATGCATTTCACTTGGTCTGAAAATACCAGCACAGATCTTAATCCTGCCAACGCTTACAGACATGCTTAACTTTCTGCACATCAGTAATCCCGCTGACTGCAGAGGGCTGCTGGCGCACCTACAGCTCGGTGCAGGCTGGGGATGGAATCCGGCCTGCGCCAAAGCCAATGGCAAAACCCCCATTGACGTCAATAAGGTTCTGCTTTGACATCCAATTTGTTGCAGGATTGGGACCATCCTCATTTCAAGGTACTTTCCCAAAATCTATTTTGGTTTGGTTTTTTGTTTGGTTTTTTTTTCTCTCTCTCTTTTTCTCTTACTGCTCTTTCACCCCCTCACCTCCCACACTCACTCCTGTGGGGCCCCATATTGAGACCACTTGAAAATTTCTGCCTTTCAAATCCCTCCACGAGGAAAACCCCCTCACTGAGACAGGAAACATCCTTTGCAGGTAAAGCTGAGAGAAACTATTTTGCTCCACTGTGTGCATTTGAGTAAACTAATTAAAACCTGGGAACTTGGGTTCCAACTGATGCCAAGAAGCAATAGTTAATATGAGCTGAAGTGAAATGGGAAGCTCCAGACATTTAAAATCAGCTGTAGGGGGAAAAAAAGAAAAAAAAAAAAAAAAAAAAAAAAAAAAAAAAAAAAGGAGGGGGAAAAAGTGGAGGAAAGAGGGAAAGGATGTTTTGTAATTTTTGCTATAAAGTCAACTCAATGCAGCTTGAACTGCATGGGGTTAAAATGCATTTGGGGGGATGCTATAGAATGAGGAGATAAAGCCCTGCTGAAAAGCAGGGGAGGGCGAAGCAGCGGCAGCCGGCTCGGAAGCTCTGCGGTGCTGTGAAGAGCGGGCAGAAGTGAGCAAACCAGCTGAACTGCTTGCAGAATTAATCAGTAACAAAGAGGCTGGAGCTGTTGGCGGGCTTCAGCCCTTGAACCTGGACTCTGCTCTATAAATTTCAACTTGGAATGGCTCTCTACTTGTTGAAAGACAGGTTGGCTCCAGGCCAAGACATAGGGGGAAGAGAAAAAATAACAAAAGAAAAAAAAAAATTCCTTCTTGCTCAGGAAACTTCCCTTCGGTTTCTAACTCTTTTTATGAGCTAGTAATAAGGCAGTCTAGAAAATGGAAAACAAAAAGTGGGTCTTGAAAGGAAAAGAATTTGGTTAAATAAAGAAAATAAAACAAGTAGGTGCTAAATTCAAATCTGGACTTTACCTGCACATAAGTACATCAGCTCTAATAGAAGACTTCAGAGCACCTAAGCAATAATTCAAAGGAGACTTTTACAGTTACATTAGCTGACTACAGGTTTGACTCTGAAAATAATAAATGTCTTAAAAGAGGAAGAGGGCTGTTTAATCCTTGTCTGCAGTCTCATCTTGTTCTGTCCTCCCCCACCACTCCACCTTGTTTAAATGACCATTACAAAAGGAGTGTGGTATAAAAAACATGTAGAACCATCATTTATTTAACAGCATCCCTTTCCTTTCTTATTTTTCCCCTCTTCAAACAGGGGTGTGCAGGAAAACCAGTGCTCTCCTCAAGCTCTCCTTACTGCCGAGGCAGTTTCAGCCACAAATACCTTGTTGCCGCTGTGCTTTCCCAGCATGAGCAGACAAGGAGCGGGCCAGAGCAGAGTGAGGGGCTGGAGTGCAGAGGGGGGGAGCTGTCAAAGTGGGAAGAAAGAAGGCAAACATCTATTCAGAGGCCAGATGCGCTGAGGAAGGTCAGCTGCAGAGACACAGCCCTTTGCAGCAGCTATGCAATTACATCCAAAGTCTGCACAGCACCGAGAGTCCCACAACCTGCATGCAAGGGCTGGACTGGAGGATCTAGGGCAGCTGGAAGAAGCTCTATAATGATTTTAATTGCTCTTCCGAGATGCTAAAGGGTAGATGAGATGCTCTTTAGCTAGAGCAGAGGGGCTGAAGCTCTATACCGCTTGCAAGAATACATGCGAATAAAATACCCTAATGAGAGAATGGAGAGAGAAATAGGGTAAGTGCCAGCAGTGATCAAAAGGTGAAATAAAATAGTGAAATAAGATGCAGCCTAATCAGAGCATGGAGGACAAGGATACAAAATCTTTTCACCAAAAGTGGCTGTTAAAGTAAATTAGATTAATCACTCCCAACTCTCTTCCTCTCCAAACTCCCGTAATTTTAAAGAAGGGTCTGACTCCTGTAAGGCTGCACACCATCCAAGACTGCTGGACATTTAAAGCTATATACATAGCATGCCGGCTACAGACACGCAGCCTGTACTTCCACTTTTCCATCTGCGGCTTTTATGACTCTGCTGAGTGACCGGAGTGAGGAGTGTCCCCCTTTTCTCGCTCAAGAAATATGCTACCAAAGGCCAGAAGAAGGAGCGAGTTTAAGAGCTGTTGGGCTTAACAGTGGTTTGTGCTGATCACACTCAAATCTTTCTGCAAAGGCGCACATGCAAAGAGAAAAAAAACAACAACCGCTAAGTAACCACTTCACATCTGCCATTAACATTATTAAACTCCTTACAAGTGGTATCTACCCCACCTTCCCCCCTACACACAAACATACACACACCCCCGAGCTCTGCAACACAGCAACTGGGAGCCAAGACAGCTCTCCTCTCCTCACTGCAGCAACCACATTCATTCCTGTTAAGGGGTTAACGATTCATTTCCACTACTTCTCTCGAGAAAACCTACAATGAAAACATTGGCTCACGAAAGCGTTCTCACTGCCAGAATGCCACAGCGCGAGTGAAAAGTCCGTTTTGTTTTCATTACATCTCTGGGATTTCCGGCTTAACTCCTGAGCTTAGACACCAAATCCCTAGATACCCCACCCACCCAGTTTTTCTTCTTCTTTTTTTTAATAACATTTCTACTGCACGGCCCACCAATTACCATTTGGAGGGTGGGAGGGAATGGGAAAAAGAAACCATGCTGAAAAGGATGCTTTCGTTGGAGAGAGCACAGGCATCTCCAAAGACAAGAGTTACCCAGTTTCTCCTGGCTTCCAGGGCTTTCTGCTGAGAAACATGGTTTTATTTCTATACCTGGCCTCTCTCTTCTATTTCTTACCCTCCGGGCTCCCATCTTCCCACTCGGCCACCGCAGCCAGTGCTGAGAGTCAGCCCCAAATCTGTGCCCTTTGAAGTTATGTGACATGACATAGAAATCCAAGCCTTTCTTGTACAAAAAGTATGATTACTTCACAGAGGTTTTTTTTCTCCAGTTATGATAGAAAAATGTTCCAATCTCAGAAAAAACCTAGAAAGGTTCAACCTTTATGTCACAGCCGATTTGGTCACTGTGTGTATAGGCAGCACAGTTCAAACAACAGCTGAAAAAGAAAAACAATCTATGGAAAACACATGAAGGGAGGCAACCTCATGCTATAGGAACACTTCTGTCCTGCTCAAAGGAACCATTTCTGTGCCATTATGTATTTTATTCACTGCTGGAGAAGAACATCGTTGAAGACAGCTTTATCTCTTTTATAGTACTTCCACACACCCGGCTTTCCTTTAGCTACAGCCCAATCCAAAATTCCCCTGCAAACACCTACAAATTCCTTTCTTGCAGTCAACACTCCACCAAGCACAAGCGTATTGCTATTAGTCGCATCCACATAAATGCCAAAGCAGTCCACAGGATGGTTGGGCACGACTTTTACTTTGCTCTTAACAGTTGCTCAAAAAGTTGTCAAGAAAAGTGAGTAATAGCTGGCTGAACAGTGCCTTTTCACCATTCACCGTTACTGTTGCCCATAAAAATCTACCAATCTTTCCATGGTACTAATAACCACATATGCATACAGTTTCTGGACACATGGCCCAAGTACTTTCACAAAAGGGATTAAATAAAGGCAAAAAAGCCACTTTGTTGGGTGACATTTTTAGTGGGTTCTAACTCTGAGTAAGTCCAGAGTTCTTCCACTGAATTAAAAGAGGCTAAGAGCAGCACCAATGTAGTAAAAACAAGCAAGTTCTGCTCTTGAAGAGTGACTCCTCACATGCATTTACCCCAGAGCAAGAAGACTCTGGCCATGTGTACTGAATGACCTTCTTAAATCCCCTCTCATCAGCCTGCAAAATGGCACTTCTGTCGAAAAGGTTTTACCCAGCATTGTCACTCATAAAACTGAAGATGACTATAACTAGGAGAGATTAGAGAGGGAGAAAATAGGAGCAGCATGCTCCTGTTTCTCAGTCCGGCACACCGTGCGCTCAGGGGCAGGGCCCCACTTGCGCTGCCCAATCAACCCAGCACGGTCCTGCTGGTGTCAGGGGAGTTACCCCACGTGAAACTGGGGCACAGCGTGGTAAACTGTACCCCCCACCACTCCTCCAGCCTCGTGGGGATCCTGCTAACCACATGCAGGGCACGGAAGGTAACTTTGAAAAACAGGATGGTGAGAGGAACAAAACAAAAAGCTAAGACTGGCAGGGAAAATTGAGGGCATAATATCCTCAGCATTTTTTTAAATTTGCTTTTAAAACTCAGTGTGATTAATTTCACTCTTTACTGGCCGATGCCGGGAAAGCCTTGGTGCCTGGCAGGGCCAGACCCTGGGCAGGACACAGCTGGGGACAAGCTGAGGTGGCAGCAGGGAGAGAGTTGTTAGTGGCCTCAGGCTGGGTCTGAGCAGAGGGGCCCCAGGGTGTGGTGGAGTTCAAGCAAGGGGAAGGAAGAGTTTTGTAACTGGCAGGTTTCTCACCTTTAACTCTTGCTGGGATTAGCAGGGTCCTTGGTGAGAGACACTGCAACCACTGTCCTGTGGCTGCAGCCCTGGGGGTGGCACTGCCCTCTCTTAGGATCTCCCATAGGGGGACAATCTTGTTCCTTGGAAAGCCCCATGCTGGCCTTCACCAGCAGCCTTAAAACTTTAAGCCATCAACGTTTCAGCAGCCCTTGTTCAAGCTTGAAGCCTCAGCAAACCAGGGGAGGGCAGCTACCAATGCAGACTGCTCCTGTGGCCTGGGGGGTGCCCCATCCCCAGAGGAGAGACAAGCTCCCCAAGCATGGCCCCCACCCCCAGCCCTGGGTGCAAGCAGGGCTCCGGGTGAGATCACCCTGCTTGTTTTTCTCTCTACACCCCAACAAGGACCTCAACAAGGTCCCAGGGGCAAGAAGCTTGCTCGTTAATCCACTCTCAGGGCACTGTCAGTTTACACCTTCCTTGTGTCATGTGTCCTCCCCTTACTGCTCAGAAACACCAATTAGCAAAACGTGTTGCTAAATACCTGGTGAAGCAGCAAAGGAGTAGGAGGAGGTGACCAGGTAACTCCTCTGCACTCAGGAAAACTCTAGCAGGTTCGAGGGAAGAAACAAGCTTGGAAAAGCTTGATGAAAAGGATTGCAGCTGAGTTTCTCAGGCACTGTTACCACACATTCTAGAAGCCTTTTTTTCTTCACATACTCTTTTCTCCTGGCCTCAGTTTTACAAGTCACGCCTGCAAGACCCATTACCCCAGGGAGGTTCTGGTAACAGCACCTGGTGCCATGACAGCCTTGGGAAGGGGATGGCCACCAAGCCCTGTGCCGACTCAGCTTCAGAACATCTCTTCCCAACCTGCCTGATGTCACTGTCACAGTACTTGGGTTGTTTCAGCTCGCCTTTCCCTCCCCTCACGTGTGTGAAGGCATCACGAAGGCTGTCTGAGTCCTGCAGTTAATATGGGTGCACGGGTCCATAATGGTACATTGTAAGTGAATGTCTCAGGGTAGACAGCAATAATAATTAGCTGTCATGATTTGAAAAAAGGATAATCCATGCCATTGAGTTAACAATCACTCACACAACACACATGGATTTAACTAATCTTAATTTGGAGAAAAATAACAATTCTAAATATATCAAATAGCCCATTTCATGGCAACCTGCAGCGGTGTTTATCTCTGGCTTCCAGCACATGCGAGTTATTTAGTTTCTCTCACTGGCAGTTTTACCATTCAAAAGCCTGAAATGAACATTCATGGAGCAGGGGTTGCAGTTAAATCCTGCTGCTGACAGGGAGCCTTTTTTCATGATGTACATCTAGTACAATGTATGGAGCCCAGCACTGGTAGCTGGGACAGAATGAATGAGGAATTCCAATCAACCCCCTCCCCTTTCCTAGCACTATATTTTCAAAAATTAGCTCACCATCTTAATGAACCTCTGCTGCTGCTGTAGTTACACGTTTGTGAGGGTCTGCTGGCCTGAAGGTGCAGACCTGCCAGTGAATCTGGGGAAGGTCTAGTCCAAGTGGTGCCTGCCCCACAGAGGGTCGTCCTCTCTGCTGGGGTTCTATGAAACCACCCAGCATTAAAATCAAGCTGCCTGGTACTTTTTCTTTAACCTGGGTAGTTTCAGAGAATCCTGAAAGGATTCTCAGGGCCATGGGGAGGAGATGAGACACCATCAGTCAAACGACAGTGGGAGCACCTTCCCAGGTCATTCTTCAGCCAGGATAGGTCACCTGGTTATGCCCAAGATCTGATAAATATGAAAGATAAAAGGAGGTATAAAATACAATAGTGGTCTATTTTTTTCCCAAAATATCTGCCAGCAGTGAAATAAAAGAAGCAGTGACCGATAGCCGCTCACCAGCTCATTGGCCTGGCTGTGTTTTGCTGCGCGACAATCTGGTACATCTCTTCGATACCATCACACCCTCTGTACAAGAGGCAGAACTGATTATCAAACAGGTCAGACAATTTGAAAACAAAAAAAACCTTTACGGGGCAGACTGCTCCTAAGCAAGTCAGGTCTTCCCAGTGCCAGCTAACATGATACCACACATCTTACGGACAGTGGTAACTAAACAAAAACACCTTCAGAAACTCGGATTTGCAAGTTACCAGTCAGGGAAAGATGACAGATTTCATTATCAGAAGATCTTTAAAAGCTGATTGCAGAGACAAAGTTGCCTTTGTCTGCACTGAAATATAGAAATGTCAGTTGAACATTTGTGTTGCATACATAAAAATTCTGAGTTCTGCTTCAAAGCCTCCCTCAAAGCAGTATGAGGCCTGTTGTGTGGTCAAGAGGCACTGAGTGACCAGGGCAAGAAGAGCTACCAAAAAAGTAAAAAAAAAGACAGAAACGGAAGAGGAAAGACCTCAGGAGCACCCTGTGCCAGGATGAATACTCAGCATGGCTCTGCATCCCAATATCCTCACACCCAGAGCTACGAGAGGTACAATGGCAGAGCTAGGCTCAGCACTTGATGTACCCTCAGAGCATTCAGCCATGGGAAGCTGTAAGGTTTGGTGGCTTAGTCACACCACAGAAGGCTGTACAAATCATTCTGACCAAATAAGAAGGTCTACAAAAATAACACAAGATCAAGGAGAGGAGCTGAAACCTCTTTGAGGATAGCAGTGGTGGCAGCATATTTCAGGGAGCCGGAGTGGCGAGTGGGTGATTTCTGGTTTCCCTCTTCAAATATAAAGACTCAATTATCTTTGAACAGCTTGCTTTACACATGAATTGACACATTTATTTTACAATAAATAACTGAAAGTTATCTATGTTTCCTTTACTGTTAATCTACACAAAGAAATAATAAACAGAGCTTGTCTACAAAAATGCAACTACTGCAGTCCTCAGAATTCAATTAAGCTAAAATAATTAATGCTTCCACCATATTAAATTACTTTATACATTTGAGCCACTGAAGTTTTTTTTTTTATTATTCTTTAATCTTTTTCGCCTTTTTATTTAATAAAAAAAAAAGTTAGTTTCAAAGGGAGGGGCTGGCTAGGAGGGGGAAAAAGAACATGATTTGCTGTTAGAATGTAATGGTCTCCTTTAGCTGACACAGCATGTAGAGTGTTTTGTGCCTTTGATTAAAATAACATTTTAAATGCTTTGAACAAACATATCTCCCCATACTTCTAAGGGATTATTTTACATATTTCTTGGTGGAATAAAGAAATTCATTCTTCCTGTCGCAGTACAGAAAGGCTAAGAATATCTTTCGTCACATATAAAGTAAAAATACTGTAGGCTGTTGCATTATTACAAAAAAAATAAAAAAATAAAGGGAGGGGGTGGCAGGGTAGGAGAAAGCTGCCTTAGAGATTAAGTTTCCCTTTTATGAAATCGTATTTAGTCTCTTTTTTTAACAAATCTAACAACAATGCTCTACAGCCGCTCACTGGGAAATACCTTTAATGTTAAATGCAGATTCTGATTTTCTTGGCTAATGCAGAAAGCCTTTCTATTGAAATATAAATAAGGGGTTTGGTATATCCCACTAAAGCCTTTCCAGTGAATGACTTCTGTGGGTTTTTCATGGCTACCCTCCATGGCTGTAATGTGAGGCTTTTATCCTACTATTGAAAACTATCCGCTGCTATTAAAAAAAATATGGAAGGACACTGCACCTTTTTATCTCAGAGCTAGGCTCCTAATTGAGAAAGCATTATTACAGCACTATTTAGTGGATGTCCCTATCTCCATGCACTGCTGAGAAAATGCCAATCAAATGATAAACCCTTTTATTTTTCTCAATTCAAAATCTTTCCTACATATTTTTCATTTGATAGTCAGTTTAGTCTGAAAGAGATTAGGTGCTCCAGATTGGCTTTTAATTTTTTTTCATGCCTTTTCCACATGTGAACATCTCCTTCACTCCCTCCTACCCCAGCAGATTTTCTGCATGGCAAATGCTTTGCTTATGTTGTTGCTGACCCCCCAGAAGCTGGGATATGACAGGACCCTCTGCTCTGGGAGTAGCCATTGAAGCACTATGGACTGAACTTGGGCAGAGATTAGTAAGAGATGAGCTCTGGACAGTAACTGCAGCAGAGCTCTCCTAAACCAACCTGCATACCCTCTGCAAGGGGCTGAGCACCATCAGCTTGCACAGAGATCAACAGATATTGGGAGTGCTCAGCAGCACTCAGGCAGCCTTCAGCAGGGAAGGTCCTGAATACTTCTCCTCTGCTCCTCTGATCCTACCAAATGGAAAGGAAACCTAGCCCTCAAATCTACTACACCACAATGTAGTCATTTCTACCAAGAAATGCATTCACAACTGCAAAAGGATGAGAAAAGCTGAAAAAGGATGAGGAAAAGACAGGGTCACGTCTTATGATAGGTTTGCTTACAATTCTACAGCACAGGCCTGCCACAGCTAATGCTCCCAAAGCTACCAGCTGCCCCATGTCAACGTGGTGGCTGCACCCAAAAACAGATTCCTAGAAGAAAACAGTGTAGTCAATGGGCATTATATGCCCTATCTTAAAAGACAGGAGGTCTGAAGACTGCAGCATTTTAAAGCCTCAGCATTTTTAAAGCCTCACTTATGTGATGCCCAAGCCCATCAGAGAGGCTGGGGACTGACTCAGGGACCTCCAACACTAAAAGCAGAAATCTCTTAAGCTTCAATTGTAAAGATAGGAGCCTCTCGCTGGTCTTCTGGGGATCCTCTCATGGGAACGTGTCTTCTACAGGCGGGATCCTGGACTGTCAGATCTAATCCCTTAGGACAGTTCCTAGAGAAATCAGGGTAGTGGCAGCAAAGACAAATTGCCACTGGTCTTCTGTATGGGATGCAGTCGGTTTGAACAAAAAAGGCCCGTTTGAGGGAAGGTCCTGCTGTGTAACATAAAACCCCCACTCACTAGCAGGGAGGAGAGCCATCCTTTCACCACTGCAGAGGGGAGAAACACCCTGTGTGATGGAAGTAGCCCCATGCCAGGCACTCTGCAGGAAACACTGCATATCACCTCGCCCAGGTAGATAATCATCACCTGCCTGCCCACGTCTGAGCAGGGGACGCTCACTGAATGAGCTCTAACTGTACCACATATGAGTTTTAGAAAAAGTGCCTGCAACACCCAGGCCAGCTTGTGCTCTTGTATTCTCATTCAGAAGATCTATTTGGGGTGTGCATGAGCGTGGAAATGTTGCCCACCCAACCCAAGCCATCTAAGGAGACCCAGGACAGGCGGCACAGGCAGCAGGGCAGGCCAGGAAGCTGACATCTACCCCAGGGAAAGAAAAAGGAAGGACTTAATGAATCCCTGCTTTAACCCTCACAAAAAAAATATTCTTTCCACTGTCAGTGGAAAGAGGATTTTTCCACTGACTTCACTAGGGTCGGGATGTGGTCCTTCCCAGTGAGTCTGCATGTGACAAAGGGTGTCTGGAAAAGGACTGAATTGAGATCTCACCAAAGTCCCCTATCCTTCCACCGCAGCTACTTGCTTAAGGATGCTGTTGAAATGTTTTCTGACCCCAACTTTCGGCTTTTTCACAGATGTACAGGCTACCCCTTAGCTCTCCTGGGGGCCTGAGAGCCCTCTTTCTCCAGCAGCTGGCCATGCACAGACAGCTACAATGAATTAAACAGGGGATGGGCAGGCCTGCATAGCCATGAGGATTCTCCAGATGGACGGCTCCTATAAAGACGTGTTGCTGAAGCCTGTTTCATGGCACTTTCTAGAGGACTCTAGTTAAAAGATTACCTAGGCAAGTTGATTGAGTGTAAAACGTGCTGTACCTGCAATGTTCTCCTGCTTGGGGCAAATTCCTTTTGTAGGCGTGAGAAGACGGTCTTCTTCATCGGGTGTGACTTGGATCCCGATTTCCACTGGCTCTGACACTTTCCTGAGCTCGGCGCGTGAGGAGGGGGGAGGGCTGCTCTTATCCATGCTCTTTTCATAGCAGACACCACCAGTGCCATTGCACTGTTTTCTCTTGTGCTCTATAAAAACCAAGATGTCTCCCAGCGGGAAGTTCATCTGACACTGTCCACAGGTTAACAAGTCGGGGTCTGTCCCGCCTGCGGCGATGCTGATGCCACCTGGGTCTGCTATTGCCAGGCTCTCATCCTCGTCGGCCAGTGCCGGTTCCACATGGTCAGCCTCTGCTTTGCATGGACAAGGAGAAATAGGGAGGAAAGGGATGAGGGGAGAAGAGAAAGAGATTGCTTTGAGTGTTCGCAGACTCTGAAGGATGCATCACCAGAGGCCCAGCCTCCCCCCACCCCCCTTCAAAGAAGCCAAGCCTGATTAGATCTTTCTTTTATTTTTCAGCTTTTCCGCTCTCCCAGAATGATTTCAATATATTTTGCAACCAAGCCTGCCTGAAACAAAATGGAAAGGCTGACCTGGCATAGCTTTCTTGACAGCTCCTTCCCACTGCTGCCAGCACTGCAAGGATATCAGCAAAGAGCCATTTTGCAAGCGTTCGAGCCCCGAGTCACATTCTGAAATAGTTCCTCTCTTTTTATCCCACCTTCTCATTCCCACCGTGTCTCCCAGCCATCTGGCCAAGGCCCCATCCAGCAAAGCTTATGCACCCAAGTCTTTCCTTCTTTTTCAGAGAGGTGGGGAAAGCTTTTATGCATCAAACTAGCAGGACTGGGCTCCCCGTGACATACAAAATTAGTACCACATTGTCCCGTGACAGAGTTACCAGCAAGCTTAAATGACCACCCATTAGCAGAAATTACAGCAAACTATTTGCAAGACTAACATAAGCAGGATATGGTCATGAGCAGTTACAAGGTTTCAAAAGTGTGTACAGTGGGAAAGGGAATGAGGCACTTATTTAACATACTGGAATATTGGCTGAGTCTGAAATATTCCACTCTATTTTTCCAATGCCAAATAACCCTGCCATTGCTATATAGGCTAATAAAAGGTTTTTTTGTTTAAATCTTGTCCATAGACCTGTTGAATTTCCTACCTTTACCCCCAAAAACTGGGAAAGAATTTCTGAATGACCCGAATCAGTTTCTAGGAAATATGTAACTTCTCATTTCACAATTTAAAAAACCCTGTATGTTTTAAATTGGTATTTAGAAGATAATTTTTACACTGTAAAATAATTGTGGATCACAATCCATTTCTGGGGTAAAACATGTTTTTTTGGTTTGTTTTCTCTTGTTCTGCCATGTAACTGCCAGATCATACAAACCTTGGACTTTACTCAGGCAAAATTTCCACTGACTTTTGCCTAAGGCTGGTTTGCCTCTGCAAGGACTATAGGATTTGGGCTGAACAAAACAGAGGAACTAACAATATGTAAATCAGTGACTGAGACCTCTAATCGAATCAGGATTAAAGGAATAGGAGGAAAAATGTTCTTCATTAGCCCTAGCAGTTTCCTCATGGATTTTCTGGGGAAAGTAAGTAACACAAATATCGCAAAGAAGTGAGACTGTGATAAACAGATGTTATAATTCAGATCTGGACTCTTCTCCAGTCTGAAAACAAAAGGATTTTTGTCATACTTTTCAGCAATTGTAAAAAAAAAAAAAAAAAAGAAAGAAGTAGAAAAGGGGCAAGAGGTGGAATGCATTGCCTGGCAACAAAAACATTTAAGCCGAGAAAAAAGGTAGTTTAGAAAAAGAATCGCTCCCATTTTTGCCTTCCAGAATAAATAACTGATCATCCTATCAACCAGCTGTATTACAAGTTGCATCAGAGCTCCCAAACAATAAAGTGGAGAGCAGCAGCAGCACCAATGACAGCAGAAGAGGATGGGGACCCCAGAGAAGTGTCCAAGCATGGACCATCCTGCTGAAGCAGACAATGAGCTCAAGAAGGCATATGTTTCAACACTCACTCATTCTGAAAATCATTAATTACCTTTTTCCCGTTAATCTAAGTTTAAAAGGAGTTCGAAGACAATACTAAGCAATTAATTCACCAATTTATATCATGAAAAGATGCCTTCTTGCCTTAGTAAAAATGTAACTATAACCCTGAGCTGAAAAGCCACTGCTGGGAAGGGAGCGGATGCCTGCGAACAGCGTGTCACGATGCAAAAGGTAATTATTTAGTGCTGCAGTTCCCTTTAATGATCTAACATTGAGCAATATTGTTTATATTGAAGAGAGCTTGCACCTTTAATTACCAACTACATATACATCATTTTAGAGCCAAAAGAAAAGGACTGTGAAAAGGGTCTTTTAGAAATGTGCACGCTATTTGTAGCCAGAATTCCTATTAAGGGGGAGCAGTGTGTCAAAATATTAAAAAAAAACCCATACAGAGAGGCACACACAGGCACGGAGATACACAAGCGGGAGATGGGACAAAGAGCTGGAAAAGACAACATGAAAACAGGAACTGAACCAAGGGTCGTAAGAATAAAAGGTGGCAGAGGGTAAAAATGCTTGTTACTAATTTCACTAACATTCCTGTAAAGCCTTTTGATTAAAGGCTTTGGCATTTATATGTATGGAACAAATATAAAGAAAAGCATGGATCTCAACTTTATTATCTTTTTCATGTGAGGATTTATAATTTTTTTTGCCTGTGATTTAGATTGTGCTCTTCAGAAAATGTAGCAAAATTGCTGCATTTGATAAGGGTCCTGACCAGGCGTCTGTGGAAACATGAAGGAGGTTTAAACAGCTAAACTGTTACGAATTCTTTCTTTTCAGTTCTACGCTTCATTTGAATATTAGTTAAATCCACATATGCCTATTCGCTTACACTCACTCACTCTCTCTTTCCAAGGACCCTGCAATGGCACTTTTTTAAAATAACATCTGGTATTCCTTCACATTTTGGCAGTCATCGCATCACCGAAAATCAGCTTTTCGTTTTCTTGGTACGCCGAGCCCTCGTGATCAGTAGTAATTGGGTTTCAAACTATCAAAAGATTTTTTTACTCAACTCTATTTCTGATTTGAGCTTAATAAATCATCAATCATGAGACCAGTTATTCACCAAACAATGCAGAAGCTATATTACATCCCCTTATTCACGACATGGAAAACAGACATAAAAGAATGAAAAACAAAATACTGAATAGATCTTCAAATGCATTTTATCCATGTCAATTTGCATTTATTTTTTTTTTACTCAGAATAAAAAAAAAACAAGAAAGAAAAGGCTTCCTATTGACAACTCAATTAAGCCATTAAAAACCTACATTCAAGTAAAATTACAGGAGAGATTTAAAACCCACAAAGGAAAAGAGAAAAAAGCCTGCAAGTCCAGCCCATAACGCATCGGGTCATGCCTGCTTAATACAACAGCCAAGATCTTAGGCTGTTTAAGGAGCCCTTTAATACCAGTGGGGCAATTTAGGCCAGTCTCAATCTAGAGTTCTGACTCTGCTTGTGTCTGTGGGTTTAAAATGAGTCGCTTCACATTATTTGAATTTAACTCTGTGGTTTTATTGCTGTTGTTGGTAGCTGGGTTTAGAATTAGGAGGGTGTTTCTTCACCAGCATTTATTTTAAATTAATTTATATTTTTGAAGAAGAAGAAATTAAGCCACATGAAATAGGAGAATGGAAAACATCTCATGTCACTTACATGGGAAAATTAAAAAAAATGCGAATGAGCTATTTCCAGCCGGGGCTCGTGCCCTGGTTCTTTCAGGTGTGTTAAGGTGTTCCCAGTATTTTCCCTACATCCAGAGATTCCTATGCAGAGGATTGCTTCGGCACTGCCTGCCTAGGGAGCACAGTGAGTTGGCGACAGGCAATCTTTGGGGACGTGAGTGACACAGTTGTTATATGATGGCTTTGTGAAATTAATGCAACCGGACAGTCTAAATCATTTGCTTTACTTAAAAAGCGTTACACTTGCTGACTGGACTCTGAGCAAGATCTCCAAGGTCTCTGGCTGCCTACCACACCAAAATACAGTGGACAAACCCCTTAATTCCATAAAGGCACTGTCACAAAGCCACCAGCACTCCTACTCCAGTGTGGTGACATCATTAGAGCATATGTGTCCCATGCAAACAATGCTCTCATGCCCAGTATTAAAGTGAACGCACACTCTAACTACTTTCTGCCTGTCAGTTGTCTCAAAATCTTACCCACTAATAGTGGAAATGACTGTTTTGCTAAAAAGCATTTCCAAGGCCTCAAAGGACAGAACCATGGGTGCTTGTTCTCAGAGTTTGGGTGAGGCTGGGTCCAGACAGCCGTCATTTATTTTCTTGCCTTTCTATTGCACTGCAGAACCAGGGTAAGAAGGGATATAGGAGTTGCCAACTTACTCTCTTCCTTATTTTTCTTGTTCCACAGTATCAAAATGAGGCAAAGCAAGGGAGAAGAGGAAACATTTTGGTGTTGGGCCAAAGTGTTGCGTGTGAAACCTTCCCCCCTTGGCTGGTTTCTGCACAAATCAATAATGGGGAATGAATGTGAGCACTGCCAATACCTTCACTGCAGAGGTGCTGATGGGTGCCCTGCCTGCCCTGGCACTCTGCCACAGCCTCTGCCCACCCTTGTGCCTACCTGGGGGACAAGGCACAGGCTACCTCAGCGACCACCCTTCTCTGGGACAAGCTGGGGGTGCCCAGGGCCCACCATGGAGACTCAGTTCGTGGTGGCCAGGGACAGGAAACGGCCCAGAAATGTGCTGCAGCACATCAGGTGCACTGTTCTCCTCACACACTCACTGCTGTCTCGAAGGCATAGCCAGAGAGAGCTCAGCCTAGTTGGGGAGCGAGCACAAAGGACTGACTTGCTCTTCAGGGTGTTGGCCCAAAGCGGGCCTGAAAATGATGTCCCTTCAATCAACACCCACATGTCACATTTACTGTAACATCAACATGCTTAACGGAAATAGCTCGAATCACACGCTCTCTGGCTGGGTTATCACCGAGATCGGTGTCAGGATCCTTGCTGCACAAAGACTAACGCTGCTCAAAGCGGGCGACGCGGCTCCTTGCCGTCGAAGTTTATCAATAACCTGCTTCCAGAGCCTCCCAGCAGCTCCCTGCAGCCACAAGGTGCAGAGTTGAGATTATGCCCACATATTGCATCAGCATCACACTCAGCAGTACTAGGCACCGCTCGTCTGACACCAATTTTTAATTTTTCTGTAGACTGCAAAACAACTGTTTATAGCATTTAAATATTTCCTAAATGTAAGTCTGAGGCCGAGTTGGCCAAAAGAGGCAACTCGACAGAGATGCCCCATCAACACAGGGAAACCGCGCTCTGCCTCACTTTCCCGGAGACTCTCCGGCGTGCGCAAAGCGCACAAAGGCAGCCGGAGCAGTGGCAGGCGAGGCTGTGCCACACCGAGCGAGCGTGGCCCCGCTGCAGCCGCCGAGCCGCCGCCGTCCTGNGCCGGCCGCCCCCGCGGGGACCGCAACGGGACCGGGACACGGCGGGGCACGGAGGGTGCGAGAAGTGACCCGGTCACTCCAACGCTGCAGCACCCGCAGAGGGCTGCGGGCTGAAGGACTATCCTGCAGCGCTGGTACCTCAGACGCCTTTTGTAGAAGTAGACCGGATCTCTCAGAGAGCAGTTTAACCCTCTGTACGCACCTGAGACAGAACAAGAGCAAGCACTGCCACAAAGAGCCAGTCAACACATAAGGGTTTAGGGAAAAGAAGAAGGAAAATGGCACAATAACCACGCCGGACCCAAATAGGACAAAAGGCAAGAATATCCAAGAATCTGCACAAATCTCCAGCACTTCTCAGATGTTATTTCTTCAGAAATTATATACAGTGTTACGGAAGGGAGAAGTGTGTCTCCTCTTAAGTAAACTACACATTCATAAAAAAATATTTACTGCTTTTAAAAGCAGAAAATGCATAGGCTCTTCTATAGGCTGCAGAAGCTGTAAATCTCTGCAAATAAAATGGGATGTGATGATGTGATATAAAAGCATTCTTTGTTCCCCAGTGAATACATTTGTTTTATTTAAAACTAAATGACAACCAAGGAGAGAAAGGAGTGCTCGGTGCCACAAAAGGAGAAGGAACGGTATTTGAGTACAGCCTTTCAACTGGCATAGAAAAGAATATTGCAAGCAGAGATTCTTACCCAAGGATTTAAAAGGCATGATCAAAATTAAGTAATTAGTTCTGAGCATGTATTAAACACACAACAGCTCTGTTCTTTCTTAAATATTAGGCTCAAAAGAGACTGCATTTTTCAATTGTTTACGGCACACTGTTGCTCATATACGATTTTCTTAAGCTTTTTTTTTTTTTACTTTCATTGAAGCATATTCATTATAACATTCAGCAAATTTATGGCTTCTTCCAGTGGCTTAGTAAAAGGGGTCATAAAAAAGTTAAGTAAACCAGTATGTTTTTTTCCTCTCCCTTAACTTTGGATTCCTTTTTTGTACTGTGCTGTCTAGTGCTTAGTCTTTGGAAAGTACCTTGGGCATATCCAGCACACACACAAATTATCAGCTGCTCCAGGAAAAAAACAAAACGGAATTTCTTGCACTGAGGCAACTACACAAAAGACTTGCATATGTCAAAAATACAGAACTAAGTCCCTGTGAATGCTGCACCATTAATCAAATCCCCGATCTGGTGTCACTTTTGCCAGTAAAATGATTATATTCTTCTAACCCCCTTCTACTGGCGCGTGCCTGCAATGCATGAAGTGTGTCCCTCTACTTTAATTTGTTTTCGAATAGCCTGCTTTAGGCATTTTTTATATATCCTTTGAAAAAAAAATACAAGAAAAAAGAAAAGAAATAAGCTGCTACTTAAAGCTCCAGCAAGGGTCTACAGTACTGAGCAAGCAACAGCTTTTTGAGAAGGAGGGCAGACAGTGAAAAAATTTAACTGATGTTCAGGAGCTGAGCACACAGCTGCGTCTGAGGCTGCAACCGAGTGCCGAGAAACGCTGTGCAGCCTGCCCAGATACATTTTTAAAAAGTAAATAAACACTGAGGAGGAAGGTGCTATAGTACGAGCAGCTGAATGAATCATGCATTTATCAATGCATGCAGTTATTGATGCCTTTTCCCTCCCTCATTAAAAAGATATACATATAAAACCATCTACAGACAATGCTGAGGCTTCACCAAGTGCTTTAGTGGCATTGCTAACTTTAAAGCATGTGAGTTAACCCAAATCACTCTTTATTTTTCCACATGCTTTCTCTGGATGGTACCGAAGGGAGGCTAAATTCAACCAACAACTGCACAGCAACCCTAGAGAAACCAAACTGCAGCTGAAGAGTAGGAAATGTTCTGGCAAGGAGGCTGAGAGCCATTTTGGGGTAGCAGGTCCCTGCAGGGACACTTTTCCACCAGGCTTCAACCTGGGGTAGTGGGAAGGGTGTGGGGGCAGAGGAAGGAGAAGGAGGAAGGGGAGCATGGGTGTATGTGCACTTGGTGGGCAGAGGTGAAGGGGAGGAGAGGAGAAGGATAGCTGTTTGTCTTGATAAAAGTTAACAGTCATGCAATGGAAGGAAAGCCACTGTAAGTGAAGCCTGAGGTTTTGGGAGGGGAGAAGGGAAGGTTTTCCCCATGGCTGTGCAACAGCAACATCAGCAATGGCCCAGGCACTGTGCTCTTCAGCTTACCGGCCTGTCAAACGAGCTGGCTGCCGTCTATATGCTTCCAACCACCTCAATTCAAACATTAAATGAAGTAGAGAAATCATCAGATAAATTACTGGTCCTCTCTACCCAAGAGTGAAGGGTTTTTGTACAGCTGATGACAGCCCTGATCCTTTGTCTGACCTAATTTACTTCTCTTGAAGGTTAGAATAAAGCGCACTTTCCTGTCACAGGATAACCTCCATCCACATATTGCACCCTAAAAATAAGAAGACACTTCTGCTATGTTATAATAGTGCTATAACTTGATGGACTTCTCAGGATGGGCGAAACAGACATCCAAATCTTCCTGTGTGTATGCCACTAAATTATACATTTGGTCAGGAAAGCGTCCTGCTAAGAGTCCGTCCACCACGCGTGAGCCGACTGCAATAGAGAACAGCACAAGCCCGTCAGAGAAGCCTGTGAGCTGCTCAGCAGCAACTTCTACATGACAGGTGTGATTTTGTGTTTATTTCTCTAGGAAAAAAAAAATAAAGAATGCTTATTTTAATTCTCAAGAACTGCAGATAGTTGGCTCTAAGGACCTGAGGATCAAAGCACGGTAAACTATTTCATATCAAATCCTCTCAGGAGTACATGAGGCTTTCTGATATGTAATCGAAGCCAATTTCTGTACATGTGTGTCTGCTTTGTTGCTGCACACATCTTGTCCTACAAGTCCAGCTTCTTCACTCTGTGTTTTCCCATCCACTGGAACAAACATATGGATCTCCATGGGTTCCCCCGCTCCCCGCCACGCAGGAGCTCATTCATGTACAGGTATCATTACCCCGATCACTATCTGACAACAACAAATTGAGAATTTAAACATTGTCTGTTGACAATAAAAAGCACCGTTAAAAACTAATTTTAATTAAAAACTCCTGTCCGCCCGAGTCAATTAATCAGCCGCGATTTAGTTAAAAATAGATTTGTCTCGCTGTCAGCCTCTCTCTGCTAGCTCTATATAGATCTTCGCATGAAAATCAATAGTACAACTTTACGCCGAGCACATTTCGCAGCACGGTGCGCGCCTGGCGCGGCGGTGNCTCCCCCTAGTCGCCAACCCCCGCCACTGGCGGCCGGGACACGCGGCAGGCTCCGGCAGCCAGCGAAGTTTATTTTGGAAAGTATTTTCCATCAACAAACAACACAAAGAGCAAAGAGATCCAGGTAGGAAATGTGGGAGACAAGCTAACATCGTGAACGAGGCATTTTTGAAGCAGAGAGGTTTCCTCGCAGCGAGCTCAGCCCTGGGAAGAGCAGCTGAAGTCAACCAGAGTCCATAAATTATTTCAAAAATTTGTGCTACTTTTTCGAGCGCACACTCCTCTAAGTCGTAATTAATGCCACCAAATATGCCACAAGACAAACCTTTGTTCTGCAGAGAAACATGCATTTTGTGCAAAACAAGGGCTCCTGGCATTCCTGTTAAAGGCAGCCAGTTTGTGAAATCTTGAAGAGTTTTATTTCTCAGTATTTAAAAAAGCCTGACAAAATACACTCTGCATCTGCCGATCAGCAAAAACAGCAAAATGGTTTCTCACCCACTGTATATCTATTTAAGCCACTGAACACATCAACCAAAAAGGACAGGACAACCCACAGCCGCAACCTATTTACTCTGCACCAGTTTTAAAAAATATTTTAAAAGACCAGAAACTATGAAATTGTGCCAGTATTTTTTTTTATTTATCTTGTAAGTCCAATACAAATACATTTAAATGAAAGACAACCTGGAAGTCAACAGCATACAACCTTTTTTTTTTCCCTGTCCTATTTAAAGTAAACACATGTAATGTCTTTTAAAAGCACGTTAAGCTTTTCTGTGCACAACCATGCAGGTATCATGAAAAAGTCATCCATCCTTAAAATAATACTAATTTCCTCTCTAATTCTTCAGTCACAGCTTACATTCTCTTTGTATTAGAGTTGATTACATTGGTGTGGGTTTTGTTCTGCAGGGAAAGTGCATTAATTGCACTAAATCTAAATGCATTTTAAGAGAAGCTCCTTGAAGCAATTTACAAAACTTTGACATGCAAAAAATCATAGGGTTTTTGTTATGATTTTTAATGACTACATACAAAACAAAGTGATAGAGGAAATTATTTCTCTTCCTAGGAAACCTGTTGACCAAGTGCTGAAGAGCGGCCTTAGGAAATCTGGTTCTCTACCTGGAATTCTATGACTTTCCTGTGCCTTTCCCTCTCAGTCTTTGCTGCTGCTCTACATAAGTGTTCTTGCTTTGCTGCCTTCTGCAAAACTGCTACCAGCGAGCTTTTCACATGCTCTTGCCTTTCACATTTCCCTCAAATGCAAAATGCAGGGCTAGTTTGAAAACAGATTTCTTAAGTTAAAAATGGAAGATCTTAAGCTGGAAAATCAGCAATTTGAATCAAACCAAAATAACATTTCTTTGCACAGAGCAGCTTGACACTTCAGCCTCCTCTTCTCTACATAATCGGGTTTTTTGCATTGTCCACCCATTTAAATGAGCTTGGCTACCAAGTTTGCTCTGTCCACAACAAGTGAAGAAAGGTCCAGAGTTGCTCTCTTCTCTCTGTGTGTTTCATCTCTTTTTTTTTGTCCTGCACATACACCGTTACAAGGCTGCCTGGGTGAGCCTGGCGAGGACAGGCAGGCCACTCCATTTTGCAGTCCTAAAGACCACTGTGCTAATGAGATGCTGCAACTCTGGAGCACAACTACATTGCACTTTCTCTCCTTTTTGAGTTTGTCTTATACTCAGTATCTAAACGTTTCTCCAAACACTAAGTGCATGAAACCAAATAAACTCCAGCTGAACAGTGTCAGAAAACCCTTCTCTCTCTGTCTCTCTCCCCATCTCTCTTTCTTTGCCTGGCAAAGACCTCCAATCCATCCTGAAATGCAACTCTCCTGACAGATGCCAAAAAGGGAGACAGGGAGAAAAAAGCCCAAGCTAAACACGACATAAATGCAAGATTTCTAAAAACAATATCAATTCATCCGGGCTTTGGGTGCTTGGTTTGGGGTTGACTCTATTTTGTTGCAAGTGCTTTGGTTTCCTATTCTGTTGCCCACTACTTTCCAAACTCCCCTTTAGAGAGGGCACTCTGCCTGTCTGCTTTTCCCCCATGAATGACACTTCCCAAGGAGTGTATAGACTGCGACCCCCTCTCCTGCAAGCCTGCAGCTGAGGCTCAGACCTGGGCACTGAAATGCCTGTGCTTNGATACCTTCATTTTTTTCTGCCACTGTTCAGTATGCAGCCTGATTTCTCCGCCAGCTTCCTCAGGATGGAGAGATAGATAAATACAAGAGGGGAGGGAGGGAAGCTCGTAGTGCTCTGCTCTCCATTCCTCCCCCAGCCTTCCCGCTAAACCCATTGTACACGCAGCTCCTCGGCACCTTTTAATGCTCTCCTGCCTCATTATTTACCTTCAAGTAAAGCGATCGGGAAAGGAGATCAAATTTGGAATAACAAACCTACCTGGCTCTCTTCTCCACCCCACCTCCCCCCCACTCCCAGCAGCAACAGCAGCGAGAAAAGAAATGTTCCACTCATTGAAACAAATTCAGACGCGCGCAACAAAACAGATTTTCCGCACACCCCCTTTCGACACCCCACATCTCCTCACAAGTGAGACAGAAAACAAGTGGGAGAAATTACACAGGGTGATTTAGGTGGATTTTGATGCCTTTTCTTTTTAAAAAAAAATTAATTAAAAAACAAAAAGAGAGAGAAAATAAGAAGCCACCAACAAAAAGGGTAAGACATTTTCCAAATCTGATGGTTAAAATCAAAAATGCAATCAACGAGGGGGAGGGAGTTGAGGAAGGGGGGGATCCACCTTTTATGGTGATGCAAATCTGGCTCCAAAATAACAATGAATTAAAAACAACCCCCCACAAAAAGCTGAATACCAGATGCATCTTCATCAAGGTTCCACCAGCTGATGGGCTGGGGGTGGGGTGGGTGAGGGGTACTTTTTAAAAAATAAAGACGCATATAAAAAAAAAAGAAAATAAAAAGAAACAAACCACATATAGGAACACAGAAACAGCAAAAGGAATTTATATTTCGGAACTCAAACCGTCCCCCGGCAGCCCTCCTCTATGAAAAGAAAATCCCAATGGAGGTGGAAAAATTATATACACATATATATCTCAATTCCCAAGGAAATCTTACAAACAGAAATTTATCACCGGTAACAAAGAAAGAGAGGAGCTCGCAAGCACCAAATGCTCCTGGCAGATGGCTCCTATTCTTGGCTTTCAGGGGAGGGGATAGAAGCCGGGGAAATATTTTATTTATTTATTTAAATTTTTTAAAATCTCAACATAAATATTCGGATCC
>VZTN01028460.1:254108-294227 GCA_013400515.1 Erpornis zantholeuca
AATTCCAAAGTGATTTCTCAGTCTTCTCTTTCCTCCCCTGTCTGGCACTTGTGATCATTAGCACTGAAAGCTGTTAATGTCTTGTCTCACAGCTCCCCCTTTAGTCTCTCTGCTCTCCCTGTCTCGCGTTCAAAGCCAGATCAATAGCAGGCTCTTTCTAACCTTGACCTATCCCTCGACCTGCCTCCATCTGCAGCTGGCCCCGCGCTTCTGTCTCTCCCCCCCCCGCCGCAATAGCCCCTTGAGAGGGCCTAGGGTCCCCGGGGGCTGCCCGGGCGACGGCGGCCCCGGCATCGCCCTGCTTTGTCCCGGTCTGCGCGGCCGTGCCGGGCGCTCGCCGCCGGCAAAGGAGGCTGAGCCCCCCAGGTCTTCGCTCCGCTGTCGTGGGGCTGCGGCTCTGCTCCGGCCTTCGCCACCGGCCGGCAAACTTGGGGCCGCAGCTCCCCACTACAACAACAAAACACCTCGAAAACCCCACAAAAATATCACCAAAAGAAAGAAAAAAAGCCCAAGCAAAATGGGAGCATAGTCTGCAAGGAGAAAACGAGGTTTTTGCTAGCTTTAGAAGTACTATGGTCCCTTGTTTTTAATTAGGGGGGAGAAAGCACTCTCTTGCAGTAAATATCTCGTAGTAAGATAATAATCTCTTCTGCCTTCATAATATATCAGGGATTTGAGGAGTTCTCATACAGAAACACCATCCTTATTATAGGGAAAACCAAGCTCATCTGGTGTCAAATATTCTATTTTATCCTATATACAACAAGGCATGCTGAGTCAAGAACTCTCAGCACACATGCTCAGCTTCTGGGTTTCTCTTTCTTTTTCCTTTTATTTTTCTTTTTTTTTTTTCTTTTTTTTTTCTTTCAATCGTGCAGTGTCTTTAGCTAAAATTTGGCACGGATATAGATGCATAAATAACAACGGCTTCAGTGCAAAGAGGAAGTCCCAATATCCTCATGAAGGATAAGCTTGATGTGCCACTTAGACATATCTTGAATGCATTTCCACTTTCTCCCCATTTGGTCAAGTAACTTTTCAGTGGAAAAAAAATTGTAGCTGCAGGTTCTGTGTGGTGTGATTTTGGTTTCTCCTGAGTCTATTATGTGAAAGCTTATGCTAAGTTAGAAGTAAATTGTTTTTGATAAAGGTCTGGGAGTTGGGGCGGGGTGGGGGGAGAGAAGAGAGGGAAGGAAGGAAGGAAGGAAGGAGGTTTGAGACAATCTTGACATAAATGAGGCTGCTGTCCTCATTCCCTTTGAATCTTTAAATGTTGCTGCTTGGGAGGGGAAAAAGAAGAAAATAAACACAGGGCGTTGATCTGTTCGGCTTAGTTAGCCACTCCACCTTGTGAAACGGCACAGAAACACAGGATCTAACCAGATCATATTTACATACATATTAATAAAGCTCCCGAGGTGGCAGTTCAGCCTTCACATACAGAGCAAGGATCTCTGCGAGTTCTCATTTTAGACCCATAAAAACAGATAAAAAGAGGTCTTTTGGGCTTCCCTGAATATTTTTCTGCAGTGGTTTTATATCATTTCTGAAAATTACATAGTTAAGTGGCATCAAATTTCTGGGTGATATAATAACTCAAAATGTGTAATTTTTTTGTATCAAATCACTTTGCAACCATAAACAGAGCTTCAGAACCTCAATTAGAGGAATGATTTGGTGGGGTTTTCATTTATGGCAAACAGTGAAATTGTTCTTGTTATCTATTCAAATATATATAAATTGCAACATTTATTCACTTGATTTTCTTTTCTGTGACACTGGTGTATTTGAGAGTGCAGTGAAATGAAGGCTTAAGAGGATAATGTATTATCCCCTGCCCCGTTCCTAAGACTTTTTGGAGTGAGGCAAAAGTGATGAAGATTTTGCTGTGTTTTCAAGACATTTGGTGTCCCCTTATTTTTGGTGGCTGTGACTTGCTGATATTTCTCAGAGTGAATTTAGAAAATGAGATTTTTCTCAACATTTACCTTCTAAACCTTCCATGGAGTCCCTTCCTCAGTCAGTGGTCTGTGAGTTCTCTTGTTGAGTTGTTTGTTTTTGGTTTTTTTTTTGTGGTATTTTTTTCAATTCACACAGATTCCCCCATTTTTCTAACTCTTTCCCAGTGTTAAATGTACTAGATGACACTTGAAATGCTGGGGTTGAGTTTACCCCCACACCTATTTTCAATAAAACTAAGCAAAAGCAAAACAATACCACATCTAAAAAATGAAACTAACAAAACAAAACAAAACAAAAAAAAAGAAAAAAAAAAAAAAAAAAGCAAGCCAGAACAGAAAAAAAACACTGTTTTAATTTTGGAGCTTTTTAAAATCATGTAAAATGTGAGGTCAGTCCATATTTTCCTTCTTTTAAGCTTAAGACTTTCTGACAGTAGAGATCCAGTTGTGTCCCCACTAAAAACACTTGCAGGACCTCAGTGATTGCAGTGAGAGCCAAACCTACCCCTACATTTGTAACCTGAGAGTCCTTCTAAAAAATAACAATTCTGTCCAGCACCTTCTCTCATCCTGCAAAGGACCACCTGCACCTGTGTGCACAGGGTGACAAGCAAAGGTAAAGGGGAACATGCTTTATAAGAATCCAGCACAAAAAGGAGTCAAGCATCCCATCTGCTACATGTACTCCATCCCACTAGGAATGCCATTTGTGCATCCACACAGCACCCGCTTTAGGACAAAAAAAAATTTGAAGGAAGATGGGCAAAACCCGCTGTTGCTGGGGAGGCTTTTTTAAAAAAAGCTGGCACATCTTTTCTAACTACTTCAATCCAAGGATTGTTTGTGCCTTTGGGAAACAAATGCCATCATTGCTTGGTGCAGTAAGCTAAGTTTTTTGAACCAGCACTAAATTCGTCCAAAAAAAAATTCCCTGAAAACCTCATAGAAATTGGGGCTATTTTTGGCAGAAGAAGTACTTTTAAAACTTGGTCCGTTATGGAAATGCATAACACAGTTGTGCATGGGAGAGCCACGTGCAAGTTGGGTGTCATGTGGTGGGGACAAAGAACCACTCCTACCTCTGTAGGTATTCCTCAAAATTTACACAAGCTGAAATCTGGGATTGATACATCTGTCCTCTGCTTTCAAGTGCAAGTTTCAACCAATTTCTTCGCTTTCCCTTCTCAGATGATTTTAAGAGGATTTGAAATCTTTAGATTGTTTAAAATAACAAAGGCCTCTAAGCTCTGAATGTTGCAATGAAATCTTCAGCTTGAACTCATGACAGAAACATTCCAGTCTGTCTCTTGTGAATCATGAAAATCCGAATCTGAACATCAGAAGAGAGCAGCAACCCATTCATTCTTTTCTTTTTCTCTCTACCTTCTTCCTACCTTATTTTATTTAAATAGGGTATATCCATAGTAATAAATTAGCATCGTTGTTATTATTATTTTTACTATTTTAACTTGCACAACAGAACTCAAACAGGGAAATTCATCAGTTTCTAGGTTCAGTATCGTCCTCTGCAGTTTCATTATTCCTGTTGACAATTACGGATCCCAGAAGTGTGGATGCCTGGCCAGGGAGTGCTTGTATATTGCACCCAAATTACACATTCCTGTTCATAAAGAGTGGAGCAAAGTATGAATGTTAGCGTCATTGCTCGTGTCTCAGGCAACTACTCACATCTTAATTGAAAATGATCAAATAACAGTATTCCCTTCGACAAACAAATGACAATGTCTTGCCACAATCACTGAGGACAGTTGAGCTGGAAAGCTGGGGCAACAGCTGGCGTTGGCCGTAGCACACCAAGAACACATATGTGTGCATACACACGCGTGCTCCAGCCCTAGCTTGTGTTCCCTTCCAGCTCAGCTCCTTCAAGGATGCTGCTCTGGACTCCAGGATCGTGCTTCCCACTCCCCCAGTTGTGATTTCACCTTCTTCCCATGCACCTCGCTTCTGGCTCCTGCACGTGAGCTGCAGGTCAGTGCCACAGAGAAGATCAGTTCTTTCTCTCACTCCCACTGCTGCTTTGAAAGGCAATTTAGGATGATCAGGCTGCCTCAGTTGGGTGGACCAGAGGTTTGATAGCATCCTAGTCAAAGGCCACCGAGAAGCGGAACATGTACAGAGCAGCAAATGAAGTCTTCTCTGAGCCAACTGTTCCACCTGGACCCCACTACAAATTATTGTTTTCAATTACCACCTGTGTACTCCTTCCCATGCAACTTATTGATGTAAAATTACAACAACACTGGTATAAATAAGTTATGCTGTGGTTGTAAAATGGAAGAAATTTTGTTGTAGCAATTATGTTCAGCAAGATGACAAAATAAATTTCCAGTGCTGTGCTTGCAGTAACCTGGGGAATTTAAACCTCATAATTTCCATTCATTTCAGATAATTTGGAGTAATTTCTATATGTAATAACTTTGTAATGAAAAACACAGCAGTACTGAAGTGATTTCAATCCTTTTTTTTTCTCCTATGGTATATATGGCACAAAATAAATAATAAAAATAATATTTCCTTTTTGTATGTGTTCGGTAATTCTTTCAGCAAAATCATAAACTAATACCAGGACTAAATCTCTGTCCATGAAATGAAAAATAAATTGAGTTAAAGAAAGTGAAAAAGTATGAAAGGCCTTGGATGTTTTATTGTGACTTTATTAAATTGTATCATCTCTATGCTCTATGGTATCCCCAGGGGTTGCTGTTCTGGGGAAGGGCAGAGAGCTAGATAGATACATGTCCCTAGATCAAAAGCAGAGATGGTTGGAGGAAATTCATACGAAAGTGCTTAATTCAACCCCTTAATTTTTAAAATGGAAACTGGAAGTAATAATAAATTTTTTAAAGAAAGAATATGAGAGAGGTGTGGTATGGTACAGGACAAAAGGCACAACTTGCTTTGGGGCACTGATTTTCATTAGGGTATTTGATGGTAAGTTACTTAGAGACTGTAAACGTATGTAATCACAGAATGCATTCCAATACAAGGGAATAGCATTTAATTAAAGATAAGAAGGAGTACTGTACATCACTGAAAATCTGTATCTGTGTCCTACTTACCATTGCAACACAAGGCTATTATATCACAACAAACAAGAAATCATGTGCTCTGATTTGTGGAAAACAGTGGATTGCTTGGGAAAAATAATAATATGATACGAATAATGTTACTTTTTCATTTATGTTTCCCACACATATCCATGTAGTTTAAAAAGGTGTGTAATGATTGAAATGCTTGTCCTAATAATAAGCAAAAGGAGGCATAAAAGGTGTTCCTATAACCTTGAAAGGTCACCCAGCCAAGCTGTGGGACAGAAATAAAAATGCAAGATTTCCAGGTTGAAATTGCTAAAACCCCACCTCCCAATAGCACCTCTATCTCTCTTTTAAAACAACAGCAATATTAAAATGTTACGTGACTACTCTTGAGCTGTACAAGAAGAGGGCCAGTCTGAGTAAATTCCCCCAGTGTCATACAGGGATGGTACTCAAGGTTTGCACCTGCACAACCTTGAATTTGCTGGGTGAGTGCTCCTTACCCATGGTCTGTGCTGTAACCCTGCCTGAAGGCTGCCTGAAGAAAACATGGAATGCAAGGGGACTGAAGGTTTATGACAGCCCACTGGAAATGTTGTCTGGAGATCTTACAACAGCAATGCTGGGTAACCAAAACTACTCTCTTCTCTGAGAGGAGGAAGGAAAAAGGCTAGAAAAGTGTAGAAAATACTCTGATTTTGAAGGGACATGTCAAACCACAGAAAAACAATGCACAGATTCTCCATTTGGGGCTTGCCTGATACTGAAACCAGTGATCATTAGGTACCTAGATATACCTCGAGACTATTGCCAATTTGATCAAGTCACGATTTGTCATACAACAGTTTATGTCCCAGGTCACCAAGAAGATGTGGGTCCAGAGGCCATATTCCAGCAGATACCTTGGACAATTTAGATCTAGAAACACAAGAGGAAATGTAAGGGAAGTAAAAGTCAGCCACAGTACAGCAGCACACAGCAGTTGGCACCAAGGTTTTAAAAATACAGATCCCATCCCCAACCTTCGCACTAAAGAAATGGAAATGGAAACAAAGTTCTAAAAGCTAGAAGCAGGTAGAGGTCAACAGCAACATGTAGTGGCAGGGAGCTAAAAAACTCTGATCCCTTCATCAAAAGCAACCTCAAAAGCAAGGACCAAAATAGAACCCACTTGTGGTCACAAAGTTGAGGGGCTGTATTTGAATAGTGGCTCCCGTGTCTCTGTATCTTTGTGTAATGATGTTGCAGCTACTGGGAAGAGGGAGCTCTGCTGCTGCTCGGAGCCTCCACACCAAAGCCCAGGAATGTTTTTTGAAATCTATTTTTCAAACATATATATGTGTATGTGTATATATATATATATATGCTTATTCTATCTTTTGTGAATTTTCTGGTGCCCCTTCAGAATTACGAATAATTGCACTGTCTTCCACTAAATTACTCAAGAATTCAATAGATACTTTCCCAAGGAATATTTTTAAGAGAATGTGTTAATGCCTATAAGCAAAACAAACAATCATCTACCGAAGTACATATCTGAATCCTTCTGAGTCAAGCCAAATCTTTCCAAGAGGCAATGCCCTTGCATATCAACTGCCATTCGAAGCATGACCCATCCTGAGCCATTCCTGATAGACAAGGTGTCATATATTGAATCTTAGCTGGGACAGGGCACGACTGGTTCTTGTTTATTTTTCTGAATATATGTAGATGAGATCAGCCTCTAAATTGAGATTTAAAAAAAAAACCACTCTTTTTTTCTGTATTCAAATTTTAGTTTTGACACTGAGCTCAAACTAGCTATCCAGAAACAGAAGTATACTGATAGGGGAAAGGAAAGAGATTAAGATAAAACAGGTGTCATTTTAAGCATATTAGTAAGTCCTCTTGCTTTTCAGATTATTCATGTGTTTGCAGAACCAGGGCCTTAGACTAAAGTACACCCAAGGCCATGTTTGCCTGTATGCACAGCGATGAGCACACTACCACCGTTTGCCATGCAAAGGAGCACATCGAATAAGAATAAAACTATGCCAACAAAATCCCCCTCACCCCATGCGCAAATTAAATTCATGATGAGCAGGCCTGAGGGAGGGAAGCAGCAGTGGAGGCCTGGCATGCCATGTTAAACTGAATTTCCCTTCTGCCTACTCCTCCACCTCTTTCTTTTCCTCCTCCTCGCCATGTGGCATCCTACTCTCCTGCTGCTTGCCTGCTACGCCTCTGCATCCCCTCCATGAAGCACTGCACGGTAGCAGTAGCAGCAGCAGGAGCACGCTGCCAGTCCCTGCCTAATCATCCCCCACTGTGCCCTCCAGGAAGACCTGCTCGCCCCCTCAGCCTCCTGCCCTGCCCAGCATCACACAACTCCCTGGGGGAGTCAGGCACTAGCACCCAGCAGGACACTTGGGCACCTTCTGGACCCACTGCACTCGAGGGCACAAGTGTCAGGCAGCTGAGAGATGTTCTGTCCACTCGAAGCCCCCACCAAGGTGGTCGTTGCTGCCACACCTGCAATACTTCAGGCAACCCAGAATCTCAAAACAGCCTCCCATGGGGCACTTGGACCAGCTATCCCCTGTCTTTTGCACCACTTCATTGGGATATTGAACTGTTCTGTGCCTTTTTACTGTGAAACCTCACAGACTGACTTTTCAGAGCTGGTTTCACTGTGGTTAACCCTGAGCTGATCACTCATAGCCATGGGTGTTGCTTTATCATTCTCTCTCAGAGCCACGTAGCTCAGGCAATTCCTAGTGGTGGTGGGTGTACTTTGCTGAACTTCTCCACACTTCAACAACAGGGAGAGTCAGAGAAGGAGCCATGGAACTGGCAGGAGGGGAGATGGGGTGCTCTGGACCATAGGTACAGGCCAGCAGCACCCTTGACAATACTTTTACCGTTGACAAACCAAGCCTTATCTCTGAACCAAAGTACAGCATATCTGTCACTGCAGGCTGGAGATTGTTCTGAGGTGACCAACCCATGCAAATCAATTTCCAGTTTCAGCATAATACATTCTGATGATATTATAAGGATATAAAATAGGAGCACAACAAAACCATTGGACCTAAAAGCCTCTGTGTACATGAGCTTTCTACAGACAAAACCTGCAGACAGGCTCATGCCTGTATACACACCCTTGTGCTGTTTTCAGAAGGGCTTTCAAACCCACTGAGGAGGGCTGGGCACGTCTGTCGGCTCTGCATAGGCAGCTTCTGCCTGTTGGCATCCATGGTAGGCAAGCACTCCTCTTCCCATCTCAAGGTTGGACAGATGCTAGAGATGCAGGGTTTGCTACCTCAGCCACACACCCTTCCTGACCCATACTGCCGAGATGTGAGACCTTCCAAACTCAGCATAGCGGTGGGTAGGGGATCTCTCCACCTTGTGATGCAAACTTGCCCTAGAAGTTGTAGTCACAGCCTTGCTGCTGTTTCATTGCTGCCACCTTCAGATTTTATTAAGACTTGGAAATTTTTTTTTGTGTAAAAAGTTCACAGTAAAAAAAGAGCTTTTTCTAACTGCAGTGGGGAAAAAATAAAAGGAAATTTAAATGTGCCAAAACCCCAAACTGTGCCAACCAAAAGGCTCAGCATTCCAGAGGGAAAAAAAAAAAAAAGAACAGTTTGCTAAACACAATGAAAGAACTAAACCAGCAAATGTTCCTTCAGTCACATGAAGAGCACTCAGTCTTACCTCATGAACCCAGAGTACCTGCAGTTATCATCTTGCTCTTCTCTATCAGCTTGGGCTTCACTTGCTTTTGAGAGCATGAATCCTGAAATCGTTCCCAGCTGGCCAGCACCCACCAAGGCATAAATTTGTAGAGTTGGGGTTTTTTGGCTGACCAAAATCTCATCTTCTGGGGCACAGCAATTCTGAGCACAGCAAAAGCCTTATGGGTTGTGTGAGAGGTAAAGCTTCAGCCATGCTTCTCTCACCTTTGAGAGGTCAGTGGGTGAGGTTCAGTGCAGGAAACCATGTGGGAGGCTCAAGGCTGGCCTGGCTCAAGCCAGCATTGACCTTGCTATGGTTTCCCTGGCCACTTGCACTGCCTGATGCTGTGTAAAATGTCTGCTGCTCCCTGACACAGAGTACACGTGCTTGTGTGCTGCTGGCTACTGCTTGGATGTAACCACACATCACCACAGGCACATTCCTGTGTGCTTGAGGTCTTAATTTTCACGATGAATATGTTGAAATGTTTGGATTCCCAAAGAGGCTCATTTTGTGGCCATTTGGGACCTTTAGTATTCAAACTGCATGTCTCTGGGACATGTGCAATTGAAACTTTTCAACTCTGCCCATTGCTCTTGAGTGCTCGGATTAGTTGGTTTGAAGGCTAGAGGCCACTTGCATAATGCAGTCACCAGAACCTCACCCAGGCTTCCAGAAGCCAAGCCCACAGCTCCCATTTGAACTGTAGAAAGCCACCCCATCCTGACTTAAGGAAAAGCCCAAAACAACCCCAAGTGAATTGTTTCAATGAGGTATTACTTCTCTTATTAAAAACCAATGCAACAATTGCCAATCTGAATTTGTCCAGTTTCATCTTCAAACCCACTGATCTGTGCTAGGACAGAGAACTGAATCCTTTTCCCAATACTCATTTTCCCAATTTCTGGTCACTAAATTCCTGAACTTTGTCATCAACAAATCAGATGCGTTGCCTCAATAAAAGAAGCAGAATTCAGAATCTGAATCACCTCCTTACCTCTTTTCTAAGCCTTTCCCAGCTCTCACAAAATTACACAAGACTTCCTTTACAGTACTAAAAAGAAACAAAGCTGGTGTTCTCACCTCGCTTGCAGAGCCAAAGAAATCAGTCATCAGGGACCAAAATAGATTTATTGTGCATAAGAAACCTAGAGAGCTTGTTGTATTTCTTTAAATGGACCAGTGAAGAAAAGGCATTCAAAATCCATTGCAGAACCAGAGCTGTGCTATAACCAGTCTGCATCAAAGGCAGGTTTACTGAGGGGGATAAAAAGGCTCAACCTCGTCCTCCCTAATTAGCTCTAATCAGTGAGAGATATTCCTGCCACAGGCTAAAGGAATTGCCACATCTCTGCAAAGCCCTCACATCCTTAGCACTGCTGTCTCCCATCCTGTTGGTTTCACTATATTTACCTTGTCCTCCCTCTCCTTTGGTTATCATCTCCACTCTGTTTCAAACCAGAGATGCTCAGTATTTTCCTGTTTTCATCGAAAAAGATATCAACCAGGAACTTCTGTGCTTTGAAGGCTCCTCTGAGGTATTAATTACATTTTTAAGAGACACATATACCTTTCAAAATCTGCTGGCCAGAGCATGAGTCTGGGACTCATGAGAGGCAGATGCACTTAGTAACAACCACTATCAAAGTCACTATTCATTTTAACAAACTTATCTTTTTTTCCGCCTTAGATTCTAGCTTAAATATTACTTAGAACAGAATGCAGTAATGTCCCTAATACAGAAGAAACTGGTTGGTGCTGTGTAAGCATTTTCTGCACAGGATTGTCTTTTTGGATCTTGCTTCTACCTTACCAGCACAAAAATCTGCAGTTCCGCATTCCACAATATTGTGAAGCAGAAGTTTTCAAAGAGAATTAAGGCAGCTGTATTTTTATCTACAGTTGTTGCACAGATGTCTTATCTCAAGTTGTACTTCAAAAATAATATTTACAAAAGAAATACATGTTTAAATATATGTTTTATACTTTACCTACTATGTATTGGAATAAAAATGCAAATGTTCAATGAGGCCATGTTTTAAAGCTAGGTCATCGGTGCTGTCTTATATCTACTTACTGCTTAAAATCTCTACCTATTCCTCTCTTGTTATTCTCCAAAAATTCTCACTCAGTCTTTAGCACAGGTCAGCTGAGTTATTTTGATAGTGAGAGACAAGCTTCACATAGGTAAGGTTTTGTTACTCATTTTCATTTAAAGAAGGGCACAGCTGATTCCTCTGAAATTTCAGCTGTCAGCAAGTGATGATTATTGTGTAAGTTATCTTTCTTTTATTGATAATTCTAACATGTCAGTTGCTTTGAAATATATAGATACCTGCATAGGAAGTGTCAGATATTTATACATCCTGATGCCAAACAAAGAGGCAGTCGGTCCCACTGTGATTGCACTTGAGCTCGTGTGGATGGAAGTACTTCAGCTGTAGGATGGCACCAGTGGTTTTAGATTTCAAGCCCATAGTCTGCAAGGAGATGTGTGAAAGCATGTGGCCACATGCCAGGTTCTTGGCACAGTAGGCAAACCACAAATTTAGCTAGCTCTTAAAAATACAGGCTGAAGAAATAATTTTTGATGATTATATAAATTAGCAGCATAAGATCTATTATAAAGTGTATAATGCACTTTCTGAAACATGAACTTAGAAGCTTTGGACCTGATCCATCTCTGTCTCGTACCTTGTGTAGGCATTCAGGCATGTCCAAAAATGAGTGCCCAAAGCAACCATGTCAGGGTAAAATATTTTATCCACCTTTTACCCTTTACACACAATGTGCAGGAACATGCAGTCAGGAGGTCTCTGAACACAATGCAGACTGTGTCCGGGCCAGATTCTCTGGGCAATGTTATCTCTTCTGACATGGCACAGGGAACAGAGCTATGCTCTTTAGTCCTGTTTGAGCCCTGGACGTGGCCCACAGAGGCTGTCTGTGTCCTTGAGCAAGCAGAGAGTTTGGAGGGTTTGTACTGTGACCAGGGCAAAGCTGCACACTGCCCCGTGCTCTGCCCTGGGTGGTGATCTCGAATGTCAACTGTTATAAACTCTGAGCAATAATATCTCTTGTTTCACAGATTTATTATCAACCCGTGTTGCCCATTGACCTCAAGGTGGTTTTATTGTACATCACCACGCTGTGGTCACATATCTCCAGGTTAGAATGAATTGCTGCTTATCGCTTCTTTCAACGACATCACAGCCTCATGACCCAGCTGTCTCTGGCCTTCCTGTGGATGTAAGGACAGATGTGGGGCCTGAAGATTGGTGGCTGTGCTCTGCCAGGTGTGTGGACCCCCAAAGTCCTTCCTGCTGTTGAAGCCATGCTGTGGGTATCTAAAAGGCTATTCTGCTTTTTAATTCTTTAGGGAGCTGCAGGATGGAAGCAAATATTTTGTTTCTTTACCTCTCTTGCATCTTTGCCCTTGCAGGCATTTTTTCCCAGCCTCTCTTGTTTCACTCCAGAGGTCCCACACTGGCCTCCTCTGCCTGTGTTATTGGTAGGCTGTTCCCTCCTTGCTGTCTTCCTTTGCTGCACTGGTTTGATCTTTCCCTGGGATTGCTAGCTGTTCCCTTGATATCTGGAGGTGTTTCTCTAGGGCTAGATCTCCTCTTTTTATACATTTCTATGAGAGGTACTCATGTCCTACAGATGATCTTGGTTCCATTTAGGGAGTGTTTAACATCTCCAGAGTTAGAGATTTTGCAGCTCTCTAAGAAAGGTGTCTATCTCAGCTCCTGCTCCTTGAGGTGGGGTAAAAGATACAATATTTCTCCAGAGTCTCATTCTGTCTGCAGGGTCATGATTCTAATCAAACACCTTTATCAGCTATTCCAGTGTTTCAGGCATTATTCCTGGCAACAGCATCTCACTTGCTTCTTGTCCTTTAATTCCCAGTGAGACAGTAAAAACTTTACCTTCATTTTCTCATCTTTATCTCTCATGGTCAGCGCTGCATACAGACTTGGTTCTGGCTTCCCTGCTGCTATACAGGGTTAGGGTTTTTTTGTCTACCTTCACATTACTTGTTTGCTCTCTTTCTCTCTGTGCCCTATAAACTTGATTTTCCTTGCTTGCTCTGGGTCAACTACCTGGGTTCATGTGCCACATGCTGTGTGATCCCATGAGAGGACTGTAGTACTTCTAGGTGTGGCTCTCTATTGAGACAATTTCTTTGTTTATGCTGATATGTCACAGACACTGGCTTCCTGGTGCTGATAAACACTTCTGTCCTACAATTCCTGTCTCCCTGTCCTGTTCCCAGGGGTAGGCTAGAAGTGTCCAGCCCTCACCCATCACAGTACTCTGAGCTGCTCCCAGGTGGGATGGGACACACAGGGACAGCCACTCCTTCACTCTTTTGGTCTATTCTCGAGCATGGTAAGGTGTTCAGACCTTTAGCAGCCAGAAGGATACAACTGGACAGCCGTGGTGGGACTGTCTATGTGCAATGGGCAGGACTTGTGCAGTCCTGCAAACACATGTGCAGGCCCCGAGCTCTATCACACGTCAAAGAAACAGACATGGCACAATTCAACCTAGCCTAAAATGCATGCATGCAAAGACTTACTCTCCGCCCCACCAAAAAAAAAAAAAAAGCATAAAATGCTTGTTTCCCTCCTTTTTTTTTCATCAAAATAGCAGACTATCTCCAAAATGGAGAAAGCATTTAAGAAAGAAGGAAACCCAGAGAAATGACCCAGGGAAGAATATTGATTTTGCTTTGTTTTGCTGGGAGAAGGATGATAATTCCTTGTTCTTTTGTACTTAGAAAAGGAGAAAACTTTGCTGTTTGCAGCAAATGTTTGGAATCCAAATCTTCTCTGCTTTGATGCAGTTTCCTTTACTCGGTGCAACTATCCCAGTATAAGACCAGCAACAGAATAGAGAACCAGAACAGGTATTTTTTTAAAAACAGATGAAAAAAATACATGAATGAAAAGCCCTGCTCTCCTGGTGTTAATGGAAGGCTTCTTTGTATTTAGTACTGTGGAGAAAATTTCTCCAGGAGCAATTCAACCAAATGTAAATATTGCCCCCTGCTAGTACTGCCAAGATCAATGAGAAGCTGGATTATCTGCCTCATAAATGCCATCATTTATGTTAGATCAATGCTGGCGTTGGTTACGTGTATGCACCTGATTTTCCAGTACTATTTTTTTGTTTTTTAATTTCAATTCAGTGAATGCAATGCTGATGAAAGCTCTCAGGTTGAGGTCTCTGGAAACTGAAGTTATCTGGTTAGGAGCAGAGCACACTCTGGTGTGGCATCATCCAGCTCCTGAGGTGTTTCCAGGAGACACCCCACAGGCAGCACCAGTCTGCTGCCCTCTGGTCAGCTGGTCAGTCTGACAAAGGTGCTTACATGAGTGCAAACTGCAGGACATGTCTGTACCCCAAGGTTTTCTCACTCAGCTTAATAGGCTGCAGAGCTCATTCCTCACTGTTCATGTAAGCTTAGATCCTCATTGCTACATTGGGTTTCCCTATAAAGAAGTGGGAATTCATTTTCATTGCATACTCACACATTTTTATTCATTTTCCACAAACATTTATAGAGGAAAGGTTTTTGTTTCTTCCTTCCAAGAGTGTTCCCAGAAATTCTTGCAGCATCTACCAAGAAAGTTGGACCCTGATCCAGCAAAGCAATTAAGCATGTGCTTAAAATTACAAACTATCCCTGTGACTGAAGCACTCTGTCAGAACCAGGCCATCTTTCTCCTGTCCTGACTTTTCATTTTGTGATTATAAATTATCAAAGTAAATTAAGACAAGGCAGTGACACAGTGTAGGCTGCAACACAAGTGCACAAGCATCGTCCCACACAACCAGCCCTCAAGACAGGTAGCTGGGGCCTGGAAAGCACATTTGTGCTTTATGTTACTTCTAGATTCAAATCTTTGTGTCCACTTAGGACTGTCCTCCTTGGCCTCCAGCTGGACCCGGTCAGCGTTGCCCAAGCCCTCCTGGGTGGTAGAGCTCCCATGCACATGCCCACAGGCTCCCTGCAACCCCAGAACTTTCATTGAGGGGTTTCCTACACAGAGACTGGGGGGAGATCAGCACCTATTCTTTGGGGAAATTCCTGTGAGACAGAATCCCGGCAGCTTCAGCACGGCCACAGCAACATTTTTGAGTAGCTCAGGATGGAGGTAGTGGTGCCAAAGCTTTACAGGAAATCTGCGCTACGTGGAGCAAAACTGTTTCAGGACACCCTGAGGAGCCTTAAAGCAGTATGACATTTTGTCAAATTTAATCCAATTCCACATATTTTGCCAGCGCTTTCCAAACTTCGTTGTCCTACAAATCTGGCACCTCTTCCTTGTCTGCCCTTACAAAACAGGATCAGCTTTCAAACAGAAATGTGCCCAAGCAAACTCTGCATCTTCCTTGCCAGAAATTTCAGGAACATTTTCCATCTCCTTTGCATGTCTCTAAGAACCTTCTCCCTCCCATTCAGAATTCACTTGATAGGACTTTCAGTCCTTCAGCCTGATCTCCTCCAGGCAGACTTACTAGCTAAGGAATTTCCCAAGCTTTCTCTTCGGGAAGCTGAATCTCCTTCTAGAAAATGAATGCATTTTGTAAAATGAGATTTTACTTATTGCTGAGAAAAATATCCATCTTCTATGATATGGATGAAGAGGTGGTTGCTCTGATTAGGGTAAAAGAAACCAAATCACCCTCATCCAGTCCAATAATAACTGAAAGAGCAGTGGGCTATATACGTACACTCTCACCAATGCATTCATATCTTGCCATCTGCTGAACAGAACCTGAACTGGCAAGCCATCTTGCCTAAAAGTGCTAAAAATTAAAGGAAATTTTCCTCTGGCTCATGTCGTCCAACTATTTGTCCTGAGAATTTGAGAACTAGGGCCACTGTTTTCACAGTACAGCAGCAACTCTGAAGATTCAATGAGCCAATACTCTTGTAATAGTTCATATTTATAGTGCTTTTCCTTGAAGAGGTTTTTTTTTCTTTCAAAGCCCATTGGTGGAGGGATTAGGTGGGGTGAGGGGAGAGATAACTATCCAAGAAAGTAAGAATATACATCTCTGAGTCATCAGTTATCTTAACAGACCAGTCCTGAGAGCAAAGAGTGCTATGGAAATGTCTATTTTAGTCCAATTAAAAAAAAAAAAAAAAGTTTGGAGAAGTGAACATTTCTGCACAGATTGTCACTACTTTGTGAATACTCACTGAAAAAGCCATGAATCTGGTACAGCTCTACTGCAGACAACTTTGGAGGAAAGCTTATTCTCCGGCCGTGAATTATGCACAGATAATTATACTGTTCTTTTTGGCAGCCCACTCTGTGGTTCCCATCTTGGCACATCATCTCCTGTTCCAAGTCGCACACCCATTAGCTCAAGCCTGAGAGCCCTTCCCCGGGTCACACGCACAACACCCTCCGAAGGAGTGGAACCATGATGACAATTTGTCAGCTATGATAACTAACAAATTAGTGCCTCGCATCGCCGTCAACGTTTGGGGTTTCTGATACAGTGCGTGTAGAGCTATTCATTAGGCATGTTTGACAGAGGGTGGGAGGGGAGAGGTTGTTTTGTCTTCCTTCACTTTTAATTCTGACAATTGCAAATACGCTGCAGGCTTCTCAGCTCATACGCTCAGTGCACTATCCTGGCTAAATCCTACTGAGGAGAAGAAATGAGCTCTCTTGGGTGACCACTCCAGTGTGTAGGAGTGAAGCATCCTTTTCATATTCTGTCAGCGCTAGAGCAAAAGCAAAAATCTTTCAAAACATCCTTCATGTATATATTCAGATTCCTCATACTTTTGTTCCACTTTAGGAATATAAGATCATTGGAGATGTCCTAGTTCTAACAAGTATTGTGGAAATACATTGTCAAAGCCTTTTAAAATGTTCCCTTAGATACCTCATCTTAAGAGGCAGCCGAGCTTTCAGCAGCTGTGAGATACTGTAGTCAGCTACAACTGCTACAATTTGTTGCAGCTCAGCCTCCTGGAATAATTCCTGTCAATGAATCATTATGGATTAGGCCATACTTAAAAGGTTAATTTATATACAACTGCTGGAGCTTGTATTGACCCTTCTTACACTGGTCTAAGGCGCTGAATGTTTTATTGCCTCTCTGTATAAACAAAAGTTCCAGATAACTGCATATCCTTGACAAGATGTTCTTAACTCTTTCAGCGATGGACAGTCTCTCTGAGAAAGCTCTGCCCACAAGGACACCAGGAGTGGTGTGTTTGGGGACATACCAACACCTCCTGCTTGGGGTTACTGGTGTGGTTGCAAGGCAGTCCCCTTACACCATGGCACCACCAGACTGGATTTTGTAGTTTTGTATCCCTGATTAATATATAAGAAGGGAAAGATGGGTAGGGACAGATAAAACCTTTCATTAGAGGAAATGGTGGGATTTGAGAGATATGTTTATTGTTTATTGCTCTCATTTCAGCCTGGAGGAAGGAGTTGTGTGCCTGGGAGGTTGTCCATTTCTATACAAGTCTACCACGTTCCTAGTGAAAACATGATTCATCCTTGCAAACCTCATGATACCTGATGCATGCTTAGCCACTGCACAAGTATGTGTTAGAGCCTGAAGCGTTATTTGTGAGTAACATTAACCATATGTCCTGGATATGTCTTCACTCTGTAGCCACAAGACAACGGGTAGTTTTCATGCACCCAAGGTATGCTTTAATTCCCAAACATACCTGGTGCTAGCATGGCTTGGGAAAAGAGTAATAACAGTGCCATAAAAGCTCAGCAGTGGCTTAAATGCCTCCAATTGTTCTGTGCAGTAGAGATGGTGTTTGCAATCCATCATGGCCCAACCATATATTATTGGGACACAGGCTGACCTCAACCATTTTCTGTGTCCGTCAGCTGCTGCGGTGCTGCGACCTGATCCTCCCCCCAGAAATGCCCGTCAGCACTGCAGCCGCGATCTCCACCATCCTGAAACCATTGCCACAGAAAAATCAGGTGAGAGACTCCCTGGGCTGCCTTCACTGTGGGCATTTTAGGTTTCCAGATACTACTGGAACCTGCAACCACATCCCAGCTGCAGCACCCCTTGTTGTAATGTCTGTCCCACAGGGTCCTACACAGACTGGGACTCCTCAGCACACATTTACGTGCCTCATATGACATCTGATTTCATTGTGTTATAGCACCCATCCACCACGTGTGCTCTCAGGCATCTGCTACCTGCATGTGAATGCAGCCTCTTTGCTGATGCTCCTTTTCCCAGGGCTTGAGAGGCTTGTCTTTGTCAAGGTTTTCCTAGATGGAGAGACCTAGCCGATCTGAAGCCATTTCAGTCCCTGTGTGCCAGAGAAGTTTCCATGATCTCTTCCTTCTGACATGTGCCAGGATTATAACTATGATCTACAAATTTTTTCACAGCTTAGAATTTTTTTGGCAGGAAAAGGCCATCACCTTCTCCTCCCAAAGCTATCCCACCAACCCCGGTGTGAATACTGTCGCTGCCATGGGTTGTTTGAATACAGCTGGGTGCCGAGGTCCTCAAACTCCTGTATAACAGATGATTCAGGGCTAGTCTGAGGACTTTGTAAGCCAGTCTATCCATCTCTGCATATCTGGGCAGCACTGCCACAATGAACCTGGTATCCTAGGGTGCCAGGAAATGTTCATGGCCATCTGCAGATATATAGCTCAGGGCTAAAACTGAAAGAATCTTAACATAGAGCACCTTGGGGCTACTCAGGGTAAATTGGGCTACCTTATCAGTACTCATAAACCCTACCCTCACAGATTTAATAGTAATCCTCCCTTCTGACTAGACAGTAGAGCATTGTTCTCCTGGTATGAAGGACAGAGGTAAGACCTCTGTCTCCCCTTTCCATATACCCAGAAAGGACAAACACACAAACTATCCCTCAAACAGAGCCTGTTCTCCCCACAAACATCCTGAAGATATAGAAAAAGATTTTTACCTTTCCAAAATAAACATTTTTTCCAAGTCTCATGCCAAGAACTTTCCCTGCTTCATCTTTGAGATTATCAGAGGGCTAAGGGCCCTTTACTGCCATTGTCACATGTCAGTGCAAAGTAGTGGAGGCCACTCTTAAACCTAGTACCAAACCTCCCTGGGCAGGTTATCAGAACTTCTTTGCTGCTGTTTTCCCCTGTATTTCTCCCCCACCTCGAGATCCTGTATCCCCCCCAGGTTCAAGGGAACCTGCAGCCCAGTGCTGTTCCTCCTGGGGGTACCCACTCACACAAACAGAGAAATTAAGAAACCTAAAGGACCTTCCAAGGTCCTCCAATGTAGGGAGGTGGCACACCCTTTATACTGAAATGTACATTTTATATCAGCTGTTCACTTAGATCACATTAAACTTGTCAGCTCCACTTAGCAATAAATTCAGCACCAATCTGGACAACAACAAAAACAACTCAGTGTGCCCAGGGGGTCCTGTTGTGGTACCTTGCTGTAGGTAGACCCCTATCAAGACTGGATGGGCTGATGGTTGGGACAAGTAAGCCTTGAGATGTTTTGTCATGGGAGTGTGACTGAGCAAGCACAAAAGTGCCTCTTGATCCTGCTCCCATTTCTGCAAATCCCTCTCTGGGTAGTGGGGACACAAGCTGACTGTTGGGGTCAGTTTTGCTGCGTGAGGGTTCCCCACGGTTTGTTGCCACACCCACGCCCAGCTCTTGGTTGCCAGAAGTGATCTATGATGTGGTGAGTTATTTTTGCTGAAATCAGTGATATTTCTGCTAGGAGGAGAAAATAGATCTAAGTCCTCCCTCACAAAAGCAGATAAGAATCTATCTCCGTTTGAAATTAGGGGCTGCTTTAGAAGCCTAAAGCAGGTCATGATTCTCTCCTAAAAACTGTGGAAAGAAGAAAATGTCTCCTCCCATATCCCCTGGATAGAGATGCAACACAGAAGGGGAGGCTTGCTTTCCTCTTCACCATCCTGCCTGAGCTCAAGGCCAGGTTTCCCCTGAGAAGAGGCACAATCCACCGTACTCCGTTTCCACCAGCAAGGCTTCTCTTGCGGAAGCCCTTCCACTTGTTGTAGATAATAAAATATTTATTTGCCCAGAGATTTGGACCTCTCTTCCTTATTTCACATTAGTGTGCTAATCGCTGGCAGCGGAGTAAGTCTCTCTCCCCCTCATCATGCGCGGGTGCTCTCCTCCTTCACTTCAATGGATATTTATTTTTCATATAAAGTAGACTAACTGGAAAACCAGAGTATCTGATTACCTGGGGGCAGTGCGCTGTGCTGAGATGATGTGCAGCAAGCAGGCAAAGAGTTTGAAGGGTGGTCTCTGCTTTCCATTTTAAATGGTTGCCATGGGGTAAAGCAAGATACCTCTACGGCTCAGCACTGCCTTCTTCACCCAGATACAGAGGCCATCTAATAGTTTAAAATGTAACTCTGAAAGGACTTGTTTAATGTAACATTTACTCCCTTGATGGGACTGAAGTCACAGTGTCTAATATCAAAATGTTTTCCTTAAAAATGGCATGGAGCCAAGGGATGATGAAAAACCAAAGCCAAAACCACCTCCTTGTCTCTCCTGGCTTAGAGGATGCCTCTTTTCTGACACAAACCTCTTTGTGGGGAATTCAGGGGTTTTGTTTGAGAATTTCTTTCATTGAATTCTTGAGTCAAAGACTAAAGAAAAAAAGTACTCAAAGACCATTCTGCAATTGCTTGGCATTTGTGATCTTGAAAATAAATAGAAAATTCACTGTATCATGAAATCTGTATTCTCATTCCTATCCAATAATCTTTGAAATTCTCACGTGACCACTTATATGAGTGGACAATTACAAATTTAAGCAAGAAGATCAGGGTTTGTCTCCTAATAAATCTTTCAAACTTTGAGAGAGGGCGAGTCCTACTCCTTACCACCCTTCCCCAAAGAAATCAGCCTTTGCAACTGTTTTCAATGTTGGCTGTACCTACAATATTATTGAGAGTATTTTTCCAACATTGCAAGAAAAATTGTCATGACAACATATTATTAATAACTAAACCTGCTGCTGTTCTTCCTCTGTGGCACCGAAATGCTAGAAACTACTTAAAGCAGGAAAGATAATAATCTGTTTAATAAACATGTTTGATTGTGGAAGACAGAGCTTCTAGACCTTTTCTGGTTGAAGAATCACCTCATTTGTATATAAGAAAAAAAAAAGGACAAGAAGAACTTCGGAAAATAAGTTCATTTATTTTTGTCAAGCTCTTTTGTCTCAATATTTGTGAATAGGAGAAAGCACATATTGGAGAACTCATGTTTATTTTTGCAGTGTGCCTCTGACCAGGACCAGAGTGTTGTCTCCTGGGATAGATAGTGAAGATCACGCGTTTTGGGGAGCAGGATGCTTTGGTGATGAGAATTTCTGATGTTTTTTTTCTTCAGTGCCTGGTTCCTGGGGGTTTGTAACCACCCACCTGTGTCAGCTGCTCTCCATGAGCCTGTTGCCACCTCGGACATGACCAGCGCTGGGCTTGGTTTAGCTAAAGCTCCACAAACTGGAATGGCTGTAAGGTGCTGCTTTTCAGAATAGACCATCAAAGCCACAAGTGTTAATGACTGACCACCTATGCAAATCTCGCCTAACCTTGGCCTCTGCACCAGGAAATGAGCTGATGGGCACCTGCAGCTCCAGCCTCTGCCCTACACAGGGCATGTGGGCACTGCCTCCTGCATAAGCCGTCCCTGCTGCTAGGTCTGGTAGCTGCAGCAGTCATGTGGGACTTACACAGGGCTGCTCCCCACACCAGCCACCCTTTCAGAGTAGGACTGAAGCAGGCTGGCAGGGCATGAGACAGCAGCTTGCACAGGTATTGTTCAACCTGCACCTAGGTTGGGACTGAATACATGCCCTCAGGTCTACAGAGAGCAACATACAGCCTTTCTTTTAAAAAATATGTTCTATTGGAAATCGTTTAGTGTAGTGCAAAGCCAGTAACTGGGTGTGTCTGTTGAAACTCTGAGTCATTTCTCAAGTCCACTCCAAAGCCAATTTGAGTCCTAACGGGCAAAGGAGCAGTTAAGCAATTACTGCACACTGCAGTCCACACTGCTGATAAAAGACAAGGGCTCGGGTTGTCAAAGCTCAGAGAAATGTCCATCCCCACTTTTAGGTTAATCACCAGGGCTAAGGTTTTAATTCACACCCTTGTCTATTTTGTTGCAATAGGGTGTAAAATAAAATTGGATACAGATTTGTTTCACTCAATCCAAGTTATAATTATTGGTCAAAAGTCACAATGCCAGACACATTTATTGTTAGTTATCTCAGTAATCTTTAACCTTCCATAGCAAAAGATCTCCAAAGAGAAATAGAAAACAAACAAAGGTTGGGCATTAAAACATATTGACTCAACTGAACCTGCACTAGCCTAAGACCCTATTTTCTTTTCTTTTCTTTTAAATAAAAGAAAAGAAAAGTCCTTCCAAGCTTATAAAGCCAGCTTGACATCTCTATCAGGACACAAGAGTTGTTAACTTCATAGTGATCTTGTCCATGGAGAATCTGTGGAAAGTGTTAGGTTCTCTGAAATTCATAGGTCTTGGCCAATCAAAACCCAAAGCACCCTACCACATGTGATAACTTCACAAATTGCTTAAAAGTCTGATTTGAACTGAAGATGTCCATTAAGTCTGTGCACAAATTCCAGCCTCTTTGTTAGGTACTGAAAGGGTAGATACTTCAGATACCATGCAAGAAGCTGAAAAAGTGCATATCACTGTACTGAATTCATATGCCACTTGATATTATGTGCACCAGAGCACATAAGGTATGTCCAGAGAGAGATCACTCACCTATTCTTTAAATATGCAAGCGGAATCATGAAATGTCATTGGCACAAACTGAATTAGACAGCATTCTGCCAGCAAGGCAGATGAGCTTGAATTTAAGGCTCTAAGGAGACCTGGGTTCAAACCTCAGCACTGACTTTCTGTTTGACCACATGTCAATTAATTGCTCAGATAATCTTTGCAAAGTGATGTAAGACCTTTGAGTGAGGGATGGTGTAAGGGCCAGGTGATACACACTTTTGTTAATCTCTGATGTGTCTAAACACAATACTGAAAAAAAGGCACTGTGTGAAAATGTAATTTCATTCCACAAAGACTCATTTCAATTTGGTCTGCAGAGGAATTACACAACCACGTTTTTGTTTGACTTTTGGGGTTCTAAAAAATCCAGTGTTAGCCCTAATACCAGCAACCAGTAGGATTACTGAGACACTTCTGAAGATTTTCAAACCTTTTGATGAACCAAGTCTGTGGCTCACAAATTTGCAGGAAGGGAGAGAATGTGTGTTGGATTTGGGGATTTTTTTTTTGTTGTTATTGTTTGGCTTTTTGGGGGGGTTTTGTGGGGGGGTCTTTTTGGTTTGGGTTGTTGGGATCTGACTATTTTCTTGGCAAGAATCATCTACTCTCACCTGGTTTTAAATTGACACCATGAGAGAGTACTTTTGGCAGGTTTTTTAGTCCAAACCTGTGAGTCCTCCTAGCTCCTAAACAGTGTGGAAATAGTTTTAGAAATTCAGGCAGATTAGAGAGGGAAAGAGAGAAAGGGAGAGCACAAGGGAAAGAAAGAGACAAATTTCTCAAAGGGCTAGCAAATCTCAGCAACCTTTTGACAAACGTGGTCTGAGTTCCAAGCTTGCAAAGAAACCTGAAGCCAGGCAAGTTTCTTGTGATTTGGGGCTCTGCTATGAACATTTTGCACAGCTCTAGCTAAAAGGATCTGTCCTGCTGTGCTGCACTCTGTGCCCTGTGTGCAGTGCATTTGTCACTGTGCAGAACAGAGGAGGGGAGTACAGATCAAAGGCATCAGAGAAAGATGGGCTCAGCAGCATTCGAGGATCAAGGTGCCCCTTAAAGTTTTTCTGGTTCTCTGTTTGTTGTTAAATATTTTTATTTGGGGGCATATGAGGGGGGAGAAGCACAGAGAACTGTGCAGCCCTCTAGTTCCGTGTGCTGATGATCGTTTCTGCCGTAGTACATTGAGCCTTGTCATTAATGCCTCAGCACCCACACAGAAGTACATTTGTGATCTTCATATACAGAAAATCAATCTTATTCCTTTCCAGAAACACTTGCCTGCTGGAGCAGACCAGCTCAAGAAGTCCACTTCTAAAACAGTGTTTGTGATGCTGCAAAGGAATGATTTGGATTAATTTCTGTTGCCCTGCTTATGTGCAGAGATCTTCAGGCAATCAGAAACATCACCTGCAAATCTTCCTGACAGTACAATTTTGCCTGTAGCTATGAGGTTCAATCGTACACAACACGTCTTCCTTCTAGTCTCACTGCTCTTGGAACAGTGGCGGGCACATTTTCTGTTTGCATTAAGCCTAATACATAGACTCAGCATTTGGCATTGTTTGTAAGTATATCATTACCTTTGTTCATATTGACATCAAAAGCTTCCTCCATGTGTGTGTCTATGAGCTCAGTGAAGCCTCTCTATCAATCAATCAAGCAACCAGGCAATCCATCAACCTACCAGTGTCTGAAGCTAAATACAACAAGAGAGCATGTCAGGCAGATACCTGGCTTCTAATTAGGTCTAGGTATTATTCTAATTTCTCTGACTTGTTCTGTACTTCATAGGACCTGGGGATGTATTTTGTCATTAACATGTCAATAAAGCAATACAAATGAGGCTGGAGGGAAATATCAGCTCCCTGCACCACAATGTCAGCCCTGGTCTCTGATGCATTATTTTGCTGGGGGGTGGGAGGGGGAAATGCACTTTCAGACATAGTTGATCAAAGAAATATCATATACAATAGATTTTCTTTTCTTCACTCCAGTGGCTGGGTGGCCCATTGCGATTGATTGAATTTTATGAATTAAGTGAATAAGTGAACACACAATGACAAGGAGGTTGTGTTACAAAAGCTAGGATGGCAGATACTGCATCCCTTAAGCCAATGTCATTTGGGAATAATCCCACTGACTGCAGTGGAGTTACACTAGATTTCTTCTGAGGCGGCTTGGATCTGGCCTGCCTTGTGTTTTTGATTGCTGTAATTTAGTTTAATTATTTATGCTAACCCTTTGTGCCATACTTTAAATGTGCTGTGATATATTTTCTCAAGGTAGAGAAAATTTAGTAATATAGGTCATTACTACAACATTAACGCTATTAAATCTTTGGAGAGAAGAGATCCCACTGCTGGCAGTGTGAAAATGATGAGGTATGTAGATTAGCACAGAGTAAGATAAAAATATTCAACTGTAAAAGCAGGGGGAAAACAACAATTCTTCTTCACATCTCATGTTATTTGGAAATAACAAAATCATCTTATTTCTGTTTTCTGTAATATGATATTTGCAAAATAAAGAAAAAAAAATAAGAAAGAAAGTTTAGGGATCCTGGAAACGTATGTCTGGAATTAAGAGTATCCATTCAACAACTCTTTCACGACAAGGTGCTTTCCCTCACTCTTGTAAATTTCTCCACTGCACTCACGTCAATGAAAAAAAAAAGATTATGAGAAAAAATAGCTTTGATGACTGCAGAGCCTGGATAAGCAGAATTATTGTGCTTAGTAAATTATCAATCTCTATTCTTATGTGGTTGCATAATTCAGATAACTTTAAGGAAGAGCTGTTCTGTTCATGAGATTTAGGGATTGTTTAATGCATGAATGAGCTGCTGCCATCTTCTGACTTTTCTGAGTTCTGCAAATTAAACAATTTCTACTGTTATCAAGTGCCCTGGGGAAAATACTTGTAGTGTTAGAACTTGGAGGCATCCAGGGCTTCTTTAATAATTTTTAAATATGATTAAGTGCTTCAGGTAACTTTTATAAGCATATAAAAAAGGACTAAAATTGAAGTTTGGATACATTGGTGGATTACCATGAAGAGAAGGAAATGAAAACACTTTGCCTGAAAATGCTCTTTCTCACAAAGTTAGACCCTAATTTGCTTCTCTACAGCAATATGGATGACTCTACTAAACCACTGGGCATTGTTCATGTGTAAATGTTGGGTGAAAACACGACTTAACAAGCATAAGGTGATACTGAGATTGGCATGTTATTTGACAATGCAAGCTCTAAGGGAAGCCTCATTGTTTACCCCTTCAAAAAGAAGAAGGTGCAAATGAAATGTCTGGCTGAGAAAAGCCTTGAACTGCAGCAATTCCTTTTCAAATTTTTCACATGACTCTTCAGTTTTACAGGAGGACAAGACAGAATCTCAATTGTGAGCATCCACAGCCTTGGGGACATTTGAAATGAGGAGCCGTATTCTGCACTTTGAGTCCTTTTGAATATCAGTGCCCTTTCTGCTGTTATTGTTTTGAGGTTTTCTTGATGCAGTGTTTCCTCATAGAGGCTGGATATATAATCCTATTCATTTATCGGCCTCAGGGAAATTCTTTTAAGCTTATTGTGAGAAATAAAGACATTATGGGCTACTTTAAGTGAACTGTGACTACTGCCTGGCATATTAATTGCTTTTGGATTGCCTTCTCCTTCCTTATGGACCCTACTCAGGTAGCATTGCCTGAAGAGAGGCTTTGTGCTGAGTCTGAAGACTGGTTATTCACATGTTTCAGGAAGAGATATGTGGATATGTCTGGGGAGAAAACAGGTTTTGAGAAAGACACCTTAAGTCCAAGACAGGTCATTTTTGTCTCCTACCTCTCACTTCTGCTCCGGACCAGCCACTCTGAAAGTTTACAGTTTATTTTTGATAGGTTTCTGCACTCAGCCCATAGGTCTGGGTATCTGTACACTGATTTTGGTACCTGACAAAGCGAAGCCCCATCAGACAGCCTCTACCACCACACCATTACACCCTGACAGTGGAGGCACCCAGCCAGGGTGAGCACATTCTGTGAGCAGTCATCCTGCTCTGGGAAAGGGCTGTCTGAAGGAAGTTCCCCTGGAGCTCAACACACATCCAAAAGGGAAATGCTGTGGATAATTTAATAAACCCAGAAATTCACTGGGACTGTGCCCATAGTCCTAAGGAGCAAATTACATGTCAAGAATCACAGATACAAACATCACCTATTCAGAGACCTTTATTTTAATTCCCTCTGTCCTCTTTAAAAGGGAAAAGAACAAGTAGACAAAGTATGTTCTAATCTGCAAATCAATAAGAAAGAGTCGAAGGATATAACACATCTCTCTCCCCTGTGCTCCTTTCTGCTCCAGCAGCTCACCAAGTCACATAGAGATGACATGGCTTTCAGTGGTACTCTCATGCCCATCTTGGTGCATATTCCCAGGTGAGGTGGGTGGACAGGGAAGATTCCCTTTGCCATGTGAATAGATAGGCAGACCAGGACCCAGAGCAGGTGCAGGACAGCAGGTACTCAAGGCTACTTCTGTCAGGGTAAAGAGAAACCCCAGGCCAGACAGTTCCTCTGAGTGTGGAACTTCCCATGGTCACAAGCAGAAGCAGCTCCTCACTCCAGTGACATATCAAAGCCCCAAAGCCTCCTGCTCTGAATCTCCTCTCCCAGAAGGATCTGTCCCTGTCAGACCAGACCTGATCCAACGTGTCTGTTACCTACCTTACCTCTGCCCTTCAGTCAAAGAAGAGCAAAGCACCCTCCACCGTGCCTTGGTGCGGGCGGCTGGGAGCCCCCAGAGGCTTGGTGACCTGCTCTCACCCTGGCAGCCTGCACCTTGGTGCCCACCCACACAGTATTTACATCTCTCCTGTGCCAGCCCCGCTGCCAGCTGTGAGACTGCCAGCATGCTTCCTTTCTGCTGCCTGTGGAGAGCCACGAGACGAGAAGGCTTCTGCCTGTGTGCTGAACCAGCGTTGGCTTAGGAAGCATATCTGACATTCAAAGGCCAGCTGTGCTCCATTCCATTCCTAAAATCTCGAGCCGGTGAATGAAATGAATGAAATGTAAGCGCTGCTTTATGAGTTTCTTTTATGTAGTCACCTCAGGCTGCACAGGTGTGCTAGGAGCTGCTGGGATGGGAGATGTGTACGTGGCTAAGCCATGCAGAGGCATTTCATCTTGGAAGAACATGGTGAGGGAGAGGAGAGCCTGTTCAGAGACACCACTGACCTGGGCCTTGAGGAGGTATAAAGCTGAAATACTGACCACACATGGCTGTCAAAAATACTCTGTCCTTAGCCCTGGCTAAATTGCATGTTGAGTAAATATACTTTGTAAATTCATAATCTTTCTATATGTTTCAAAAGAAATTAGTGTCTTAGGCTTGCTGTGTTAAACTACTGGCAGGTCTGCCTGAAACACCTGTACCTGGGAAGGATATCATATCTATCAGGACATATATTTACATGTCAGGGATGCCTGAAGATTTTCTGGGCAGCTTTGCTCTTTGGAAAAAAAAAACCTTCTGAACACTGTAACAGGTTTCCAAACTACCTGTAGTTAGGAAAGGTGTTTCCATGTTGTTATAAATCCTAACCCCAGGAATCCTCGAGGACACTTTTGTTTTATTAGTTGATACTCTTAAGGGACGAAAGTGGCAGTTTTCCCATATGCTGGGCCCCCCATTCCTGAACCCCTTTTGTGCTATTAAACCGAATATCCAAATTTTTGTCATTCTCCCTGGGAAGTTGCACAGCTGCAGTCATCTCCACAGCTTGAGAAAGTGTCTTCTTGCTTGATGAGGAAAGCTTAAATTTCCTGAAGACCCCCATGAAAATTTGTCTCCACTTGCCCAATAAATTTCCCCTTTATCATACCTCCTGCATTTACTTCCTGTGAAAGTTAAAAAAAAAAATAGATAAAAAATATGCTAAAAGTTGGTGCTTTTTTCCCAACCTCATAACTGTTCCCTGCAAAGTGTTTTGAATCATGCCCATAGCATTAATATATTGAGACTTCCTAAAGAAAGCTGGCAAGACCTTCTTGTGATTTGCAGCCCTTGCTTGTGAACATGCAGACTCTGGCCTGTAAAGAGCAAGGAATAGGTGTACAACCTCTTGTGTTAAGAGCTTCCATGCTTACCGGGGCTGTTCAGAAGCAGATGCTGCCAAGGAGAGTGCAGTGACATGTCTAACAATTACAAGCCCCAGCTTTGCTTTCCTTGTTCCCATCTACAAGAGTAATTCTGATACAAGGAATAATTGTTTCCCCCACTGAAGGAAAAAAATTTAAACAGCTCTCAAGTTCATATGTTGTGCCTTCTTATCAAAATCCCATTCCTGTTCACTCGGAGGAAAAAAATTAAATTTCCACTTTCTCTGCTAAGAATGGAAAATGGCTGGTCTTTAATCTTTAACCCAAGAGGCATCTGCTTTCCAAACACACTGGAGTCACTGCCACATCTATCTGCAAACTGCTTTTCCTGAAGTTTAGTGCTCAGCCTATTCTGGGTACTCAGGGTCATGTCAGTGAAAGTGAGAGTGAGAAGGGTGACACAGCTGCTCCATTGCACAAACTCTCTGACCAGCTCCAGACTGACAGAAGTTTCACTGGGGGAAAGATCTTTGCCCCACTGTGTTTGCACATAGAGGTGGGAGGCAACACAGGCAGAGCATATACTTTTAGTGCAGAATTCATTTGGTGACACTTCAGGGATTGCTATGAATAAATGCTAATTCAGAATTGCCAAAGTAGTAAAACTGGAAAATGAGGAGACATTGCACTGCACAGCAGGAAATTTTTTAAGTGTTCAATTGCTTATTCTGTTCCCTAAGAAAGTCCTTTGCTGAAAGGGAGGTTAACTTACATGTGATTGAATAACCCTGGGTGGTGTGTGTGTGTGTGTATATATATGTGTGTGTATATGCTATAAATAAAGATCTCAAAGATGAATATGTGTTTCTTTTTCCAGAAGATATTCCACAGTTGATGTATCTTTTCACAGATCCCACCTACACCGTAGTGTCACTCATTTATTTACCTCCATTTGGAATAAATTCATATTCGGGATAAATTCAAACAACTTGTGTAGAAGGTTGTCCAGCAGAAACAGACTGAATGTTAGTTGTAATTATTTGGGTTTTATGACTACAACTCAATTACCCTGTTAAATTCTGTGGAAACTAGAAAGGAATTCCACACTCTCAAGCACAAAGTACTTGACTAGAACTGGCTTGAACCTACATGGTGCAGCGTTGGTGTTAGAAGTGTGTTGAGTCAAATTTAATTCTTGCCTTTGAAATCCAGAGAAATTCAGGCTTTACCCCCTCTTACTTTCCATGGAAGACAGCAGAAGTGTGTTAAGGTTCTGACTAGTATCTCTCATGGACATTTTGTTCTAGAATAATTAAACCTTCTTTTTAACTCAAGGATTTCTTCCTTTTTAAATCTGGTAAGAAGACAACAAAGAGTCACGTGGTGCCCTGGCAGCAGAGGACCCTTTTGCTCTTGGTGGCCTTGGCTCTGTCTTCCACCTCAGCCTCTTTTCAGCCTAGTTCCAGTCTTAGAGCAGCAAAAGCTAGGGAGCCCAAGGATTAGAGCTGCCAGCTGTTCTTTATCCAGGAGGTTGAAATAATAGTCTGGATTTTCTGGGGAGCAGTTTCTTGAGAAAATAGTTGAGGCTTGACATTTCCCTTGATGTTTGTCCAGCAGAAAACTAAAGATCATGGAAGATAGTGTATTTTTGATAATTTGTGCGCTGCTGCAGGGTTTCATACCAACACTGTTGTCTTGACTGGACATTTAACTAGACTTAAGATGCATATTATAAATTGATTTGTCAAAGGACATGGGGGAATACTGTAAAAAACCAAAGTGATAGCCTTGGACAGCCAACTTACATGTAGTTCTCTAGCTTTTCCTAGAGTTTCACAGTCCTCTGGGTGGGCAAAGTGATCTACTTACCAATGACCCCAAACAGATTGTGAAAAGAAACAATAGGACTAAAATGCTTTATGCATATGGGAAATAATTAAGACATTAGAAATTGTTCTCTATGTGTTACTGAATGATTCCTCCCCCACACTTTTCAGTGCACAGGGCAGACAGTAGTTGTAAGAGAAACCCAATGGTTAAGGGGTTTTTTTTTGTGTTTGCTTTCAAATTGCAGTCTGAAATGTTTCTTTAATTAAATCCAAAGGAAAGAAGTTGCATTACTGATTACTGATAGGCTTCTGGTTGGTGCAAAGGCAGTACAAGTCTGTGACCTCTTCAGAGGTTAACTTCAGGCTAACTTCTGTGTTGTCTTCTTATATGGCTGGACATAGACACAAGCTATGAAGTAAATATCAAAAAGTTGTGGAGCTCCAGGTGTTCAGGCAGATGGCAAGACAGATCACTGGCTAAAATCAGATTTACATTCAAGCAAATGTGGCTGTGCATTACTGAAACTTTCATCTCTTTCCTGCCTGCCCCATCTTCTGCCACCTACTTTGTCTCTCCCTGAGGGCATCACCACTCCTTTCCCAGCATTCTGCAGCTGTCTTCTAACTATTGTTTTCAGAATCTCTCTCCTGATCTTGACCAGTACTGGAGGGGTGGAGTTATAAATTAGTGAGTCTCAGTGCTGGAAAATCACCTGAGAAACAGCAGGGCTTCTGACAGCATAAAAAGTAGAAAAAGTGTGTATTTTCAGATTAATTTTGCAGTCCCTGTTGTTGCAGGCCAAAGCTACTTGGACAGCCCACATAGCCATCTGTGTTTCACAGTGCTTACCTGAACTGAACTGTCATTATTTTATTTCAGGCTTATCATTAGCTTTGAACAGAACTTTGTCAGGTCTAGGAAAGGAAGGCAGGGACCTAGCTGTTGGCCCAGTCTGTCTTCCATCCACCTTCCACAGAAGGGATGAATCTGTCAGGAGCTGACTTGCCTCAAGGTATCCTGTGGCACTTATTTGTTAGTCCTGTTACCACTGACCCACTGACAGTGACTCTGGCTCCTGGTTATGGCCATACAGAAACTGTAAATTAGGGGCTGGAGACTCAGAAACAATGATTATTTTGCAAAGAGACAGCTCTCCAAGTATGTGTTTGCACACACCCTTCTGATTCTCTATGAAGGCTTTCCCTGCCTGTCATTCCTACAGATGATGAACCTCAATTGTCAATGAATCTCTCAAAGATCTGAAATTAATCTTTCAGAGACCCAGTCTAGGACCCTCTGTATTAGAGGAGAATTTACAAAGGAATACATTGCAGGAACTTACAGCCAGCAGTGGCTTTCAAGGGGTCATGCTTTAAAAGCAAAACTATTGTTTAATGGTGCCAAAATTCATTCATTCTTGCAAAGTCTCAGATCTTCTTCCTGCAGCTCATTCATTCTTAAATATCATACTTCATGCATGCAGCCAAATTTGGTATTTACATGATGAACACTGTAAACCAGTGCTCCTTAATATAGTTGCAGCCTTGTGATGGGATTATTTCACTTGTGAAACAGCAGAATATCAAGTCCATTAAAAGATATGTGGAGTATGGCAGCTACACAATAGTTTTATAAGATGAAGGGAGAAAATGATGTCTTGCTATGCTGAGTTGAGGCCTTTTCGAATTTTTGACAGTTTACATTTCCAACCTATCTGGTAAAAGTCCTTTTTGGTTAGCACCACTGGAGCAAATTCAATTCTCAGCAATGCGGGAGTAGATTTGGAACAATTCCATTCTGAACATCAGAGATACTTCAGATGTGCTCTAGTCCCACTGCTACATAGGTGACATGATGGAAGAAGTCTGAGAGGAATCCATCTCATGGAATTATGATTACCAATGTCTTGACCATTGCATATGTTTATCCCCAGGGGAATTACAACTGGTGAAGTGAGGAACATATCCTTTGAGAAGAAAGAACCTTATTTCAGACTCGTTTTGTGAGAAGCAATCTGAAGCAGAAACCTTGCTCAGAGAAGTACAACACTGTGTCTAGCAGAGGTTTATCCACAGGTCCTGCTGTGGGTGCTGGGGAGCTGGGGCACAGAGACACAGATTGCTGCGGGGCACTGGGAGGCCACAAGCAGAGGGAGAACCAGGCTCTGGCTGGGAGTAAGAAACAGGTGCACAGGCTGTATCGAAAGGAAGCACTGGGGTAAGGGTAGGTGTGTACAAAACAACAGGGTGGACTTTTACATGGTATTGGACAAACCCTTTGCAGGACAGGAAGAGTTTATGTGTGTGTGTGGATCAAGAAATTATTGTTCCCTGCCAAGTTTCAGGCTGCCATTAAGCCAAGTTTCCATTCTTCTTCCACCCCTCTCCCAAAACAGGTTAATGAGAGAGGGTATCACAACTTCCCACTGGCCAGGGCTGGGTTCTGCAAGCCCATCCATCGCAGCAGCCACTGGCTTCCACGGGAAGTCACAGAGACAGCACGATTGTGTTTTAGGGAGGAGAGGAGAGGAGAGGAGAGGAGAGGAGAGATGCTTATCTAGAAGGGAACCAAGGCCAGCCACCCCATGGCTGGTGTCCCTACCTTCCCCATTCCTTCCCTTCCCATGCTGTGTATCTGCTTATTAGTTGAGCTGTGATTTTGCCTTTGCAGGCAGGGCTGGAGTGGGATGTTGCTGTATGCCCTCTCTGGCTTCTGGTAGCTGCCTCTCATTACTGCCATGTTTCTAAGGTTTTCGTGACTTTTGTCCAAGCCCAGCAGCTGGATTTTGGCAGCCTTCCAGGCACTTCCAATAATGTAACTCAAAGTTACTGCAGGTTTTCTCAGGAGTTTCAGGTTGCTGCCAGACTCTTAGAGATGCTTGCTTTTCCTGGCTCCTCTTCTCCAAGGCTTTAGCTTTAATTCTGGATAGTTTACATCTCTGGAGTTGTTAGATGTGGGACCTGTGTGCTTCTCCCTGATTATGTATCACTCCAACATTTCATCAGAGCAAGGCACAGCTCTGGTGATGTATGACACAGGAGCATCATCAGTCAGCCGGCGCAATAATGATGCATTAGCGTAATATGCCTTCAGGATGGAGTTGTACTGATGGTGTATTTTCAAAAAGATGGAGTCCCAGAGAAAAGAAACAGTCTGCAGCTAATTCAGTATGAGCAGCCACCGAGAGCACAGTGTGCAGCTGATTGGGATAAGAAAGATGATTTTACATTACCCACTCTGACCCTGATCCTTTCTTTTTCTCCTTCAACCTTTCTTCTTTGCCCCCTCCTCACATCCCTCCTCCACCAGCACTTTTCCCCTCTTATTCTTTGTTCCTCTCTCTTCTTTCTTTCTTTTTCTGTTTGGGGTTTTTTTCACACTGGTGACTCTCATGGCCACTGGCTTTATTCATATATTCCTGTCTCTCACAGTCTGACCTTGTGTCATGCTGTATAACTTAATATTATCCCACTAGAAACTTTTTCCCCTCTCTGAGTGAGATAATATTAAGGTGACCTGTAAGTGCAATAGATAAAAATCTCCAGGCCATCTAGGCAGTGACATTAAAAATCATCACAACCCTTAAGTGATGGAGGGGGGAAAATCTTATGGGATCTTGCCTTGGCAAAGGCAGCAAATGTGGGCTGAGGAGTGGCTACCCCTGGGATTTCTCATAGCCTTCAGCTTCTGGAAGATGAGAAGTGTGTTAACCCATTCACACAGCTAACAATATTAAAACAACAAACAGCACTCAATCAAACCCAGATTGTCATCTTTCATTGGATAAAAAGTAACCTTTCTAATAAACATTTCAACTAATAAAGACTACAAAAGTAATTAGACTATTAGCTTGCTAGCCCCTGACACCCAGACATTCATTTGAAAGTAACTTTCCTGCAGTGTTTAGACCGAGACAATTGAATGACGGGAAGATATTATACCAAGATGAAACATAAATAAAATTGGCTTCAGTCTCGTCTGGAATTCAGGCTATACATGGAACTCAGATAATGCCCTCAGTCTAGTCGTAACATGTTGTTAGCATCCACCTCAAGAATAGATGAATTCTAGGAATTTGATCTTTCAACACTCTCAAATGTATATCCTCTGGAATAAAGCATTTTGCAATACCCTGCAATACAAAAGAATTTTGTAATAAATATTCACCATGGAAAATACAAAAGACTTTTTGTGACATTTACAATTATTTTCAATTTTTATTTTTACAGTAACTCTTTATTTATATCAGTTTTAATTTATATTGCACGATACTCAGACATTCCAATCAGGACACAGAAACCCTGTTGTAAAAGGTCCAGAGCACATACACTTAAAAAGGCAGTTCATGCTTGGCCACCTAATCACTACATCCTACACAGTGCAGAATTTCTCTTTATGTTTAGAGTGAGTTAAAAATCCTCTGAAAAATGCAGGGGCTTGTAGCCGTGGTGGTTGAAATCATCTGTTTATTCATGTATAACTCAGGCACATCAGTGTGCCTCAGCACTGAGCTGAACTGACACAACAAGTGTTGATTTTCCGTGTCTAGCTTGTGGCCTCACTGTTACAAAAGCTACTAAGCAGGTCAGCTGTGGAGACAGGCAGAAAATGGACTGTAGCCCCCTCTGCTCATTTCCCATAGCCTGCCATGCTCAGTGTAGTCAGGACCAGGTAGCAGTGACCTGCAAGCTTGATGTAGTTCTGCTCTTGTTGCTCCAAATTCATTTTCAGTTAAATTGTTCAGGTGGGAAACTGTAGAATCTCTGGAACGGATGTCTTGCTTTTCATTTACTTCCAGCATGAGCTAATTCATCCTCAGCTCATCCAGATGGAAAACCAGGTCGTTTTATTCCCTTTTTACAGGTAGCGAAATTGAAGCAAATTTAATTGACATATTCCGAGTCATAAAAAGAAGGAAGAGCATGGATAGCTTAAAAGTAGGAGTCTGCTATTCTAAAGCACCAATTCTGCTGCAGTCCAGGAAAGCCAATTCTGCATTAACTTTCACCTCTTCTGAAATACAACTTCTAAATATCTATTCATCAAGTATCAGCATGAATAACATTGCAATACTTTGATGTTCTTTCCCATAAACTGCCATGGGTTTCTCTAGCAGTGTTTGGTCATAAAGGTTTGGCTTGCACAATAAATGCTGCCAGAGAGATGATCTCTGTCACTCTCCAGCACCAAATCTCTAATTGGCTGGTGAGATTGATTAACATGTGAAGCGAAGCTAAGGTCTTTAATCAATCTTAGAAGTCATTTATTGAGAATATATGACAAAGCCATAAAGGCTGTTGCAAATGACATATTTTAATATTAAAACCAGAATCTTCTGCCATTGTAGAGGTTTGAATATGCTTTTTTTCCCTGTTTATAATAAATTAGGATTAAAATTAAACAAATACAAAATAAAAGGATGATTCAGGAATGTAAGCCTCTTTATCACTAGTCAGTAATATCCATAGCACTGGAATTCCTTGCCCCAGAATGCCTCAGAGCCCAGCCCAAGGTTGATTCACCCCAGCTAACACCTGCTATCACTCCAAGGTGGTTACTTATCATCATGTCTGATCTTGATGAGAAATTGGAAAACACTATGCACACTATTCTCATTTCTCTCTTTGTAGAAGTAAGGTTGAATAAAGTATAGGTGGTTAAAGGAAATGTCAGTCTCTGTGTATAAAGAAGTCATATTCTGAGGGTTGATCCCCTGCTCTGCAAGGCAGAAGGGAGCATTTATCCTGCATAGATATCAGATTCAGAATGGATCCCCGAGGAAGGTTGGGGGTTGTAAAGATAAACCTGTTCCTAAATCTGAAAGCTCAGCCTGAGACTACACTTCTATGTAAGGAAGGGATATGCCAAGACATTGCATAAGCATCTGACAGCTTGCTAGCTGGATGAAACAGAGAGAGACACCTCTCGGGCGATCTAACATATAGATAGTTATAATTATGTTTTTCTATTTCTATCCACCTGTCTTGAAATTGAGTAACTATGCTGTTAAATTTGGATTGCAATAAAACCAGTCTACTTTGCATTTACCTTAACATTTTCCTTATGTTCAAAGTGACTTTAGAGTAACTGAAAGTCATCCCATTGAAAGGACTTTACAAGCCTGGACCAACACCTAGAACCACCTCATAGGCAGAGCCATACAAGACTGCTTAGTGACTTGTAGTTCAGGTCCTCAAGGACACCCAAAAAAGGTGTCCATTGCTCCTCTGAACCTTGGAGCTTCTCCTAAGGACTGGTACAGAAAGCAATAGCCAGAACAGGAATTTACTGTTAGTTGAAATTTTTCCAAATATCACATTTTTAGACTTGCTCTGACTACAGATTTCTTACCACAGAGATTTTTGTTTGTTCAGCCGCTCTTCAGTTTCTTTTCAGTCACCTCAGGTGAAATGAAAGGCCAGTCACATTCAAGATCAAGCAAAACTGTCGCAATAAGGATTTCCAGGGTGGTTCAGAGTAAGCCCAAATTCATCCCCTAATGCAGATAATATGAAACAGGGAGCAGCCAAGTGTGATTTTCACATATCTCACAAAGATAAAGGTATTTAATTCCACAAAACTTGTCATCTACATTGTCAGATGAGGAAAATGAGGCAGAGAGAAACCTTCCATTTTTTTCCACTACCACACAAAACAGCAAAGAAAAACCAATTATTTGAAATACAATTCAAAAAACTGCACTGTGAGACCAACTTCTTTTTTTTTTTTTTTTCACTGTTGCAGTCACTGACATGTAGAAACAGCAACTCCAAATGCATGTCCTCAGCACAGAAGCTATGTGCATAGAAGTGAGGGTTTCCATGGGCAATTGAGGGATCTGGTACAACAGCAGTTAAGTGAAAGACTGCTGTTGATGGCCAGAAAGACAGTGCTTGGCCTAAGAAGAGTAAAACCCAGACGTTTTGTTTCTCTGACCAATGTGAAAGTCTCCTAAAAAAAAAAAAAAAAAAAGGGAAAAGCTAGCAACGGATAAGAAAGGAGATGTGCAGTTTTGTTTCTAATGATGGAGTCTGTACGACCCTTAATGACCTCCTCCCATCTTCGGGCTCTCAGGGCCCTGAAGAGCAACAGATGCGCAGCTGGTAAGGCTAAATCAGGCCTGACAGCACAGCAAGACGGCTAGAGAGAAGGAGAACATTTTTTTTCAGATATTAAGTCTGGTATTCCGCCCTTTATTGTGCAGGAGTGTCCTAATGAGGGAAGTGTGCATATAGAAATTAGAGATGGGAAAGGCTATCAGGTCATCTTGTCCATCCTCCTACAATGAGAGAGGTTCTGAAAGAAATATAGCATTAATGTGGGGCCAAAGAATAGAAGAAAAGTCAGGAATGAAGAGAAATAATTTCCAAAAGCATTAGCAGCTGTTACAGGTAACACAAGTTAATAAATAACATTAAGGCAGATTTGAACACTAATTGGCCATTTAGATGGGTGTGCTTGAAGTTATTAATGACAGACAAGTTCTAATATATCCTGTCCATGTCCACAGTAAAACCAAAAAGAGTCGTCATTCACTAGGATAATGAGGCAGTCAATGAATGATCCAGCTATTTGACCTGTATTTTTAGTGCTTTTAAAAGAATAACTAAAATATGTTAACTACAGCTGATATCCAGCAAGTAAAGAGAGAGAGAGAAAAAAAGGAAGATGGCATGTCTTTACAGGGAAAAGGGCTGGAAGCATTACATCAAAGTTTACACTATGTTTAAGACTTGCAGGAAAGATGGTGGAGAGGTTATATCACAAAATGCTGCACTCTGAGACCCTCTATCACCACAAAACCCTGATTCTCACCATGAAAGAATTTTATACTTCTCTAGTTCATTTTGCCAGTGGTCACTGCCAGGCAGTGCTACCTGTCACGAAACAGGGGACTGATGGTTGTTTTAGTTCAGATGGGTTGTGGCCTCTGTGCTGGAGGCCTCCTCAAACCTCCATGGCAGTGGTTCTATCACAAGCAGAGAAAAATTCGTGACTAGCAAGCATTCTACAGATCTGTTCAGCTCTTGTCAAAAACCTCCTCCGTACCAAGAACATAATCCCAAAACTTGGTTGTAGCATTGCCTCTACACACAGTCTGTAGGTGACCCGGCTTTTGTAGACACACTCCCCATCCTGATGGTCTTGGAAATTCTGCATGGGTCTCATTTGCAGAGGTGATGATGCCACAAGCAGACTGACAGTAACACCATGATCCCAAAGTGCTCTGTCCCTGCAGCCATCCCTGAACGTCCCTGTTCTCCAAGCAGATGGTCTGACCTCCTTGGCATGCACCATGGCAGTCTGAGCACAGCAGGGCAGGATCAACCCCACCAGCACAACTGGGCCTATGAGTCAGGAAGGCAAATCTCATGGTGTGTGGACACAGCCCACATCCATTGGAAGCAAATAGCATGGGTATAAATCTTCTTGTGAGACTAGGGGCAGAAAACATACACACGTGAAAGAAAGGTGGAGATTATTGGCCACTAGGAGAGACACATAACAGTTATATAATGAAAAAAATTAGTCCTACAGCTTAAGTAGACTGTCCAGTCCTTTTTGCATTCAATCTACTGGATGGTGATCGCTTCTCATTCCATGTTTAGAAAGGGTTTGGGGGAAAGGAGGGGATTTAATCTCATGACTGACCTTTACAAAGTATTTACATACACAAATATTTAAAACATGCATAGCACCTCTCCTATTTGCCAATTTGTCTGACTTGGTAAGCTGCTCCTGAAGTGCCATTTGCACACACAGCAGTCCTGATCCCTTCCTGTCTCCACCGTCCTGCCAGTGGGATGTGAAATCTTCCTGGGAGGTTGACTCACCAGGGTGATGGGGTAATGCCAGCACTGGGGTGTCTGAAGGGTGAAGTCAGTGCAGCCCAAGCACTGGGCCTTATTCCGAGGCACTGACCTCCACCTATGAACAAGGAGATGGGAATCCAAAGAAAGAGTTAAGGAAGGTAAACCCCAGGTAATTCCCAATATGCCCATGTCTATGCATCAGGAGAGAAGGCTAAAGATATTAAAATGCATTTTTTAAAAAAGCAATGAGTGTCATGTGCCTTCCTCGTGCGGTGTTCCGCTATCCCGGAGGTGGCAGGTGAGGGACTGAAAAGCAGTATTCCCAACATTTTATTTCCCAGAGATCCAAGCTAGCGTATTTCCCACCCTCCTGCAAGGGTTAACGAGAAACCTTTTCCGTGCCCCTGACTCTGTCTTCCCCCCTCTCTGTATTTTTCCTTCCCTTGCCGGATCCATTTGCAAATGATATCACTTGTCTGCATATTGTCACTCGCCGCCTGCCCATCCATTTATCAAGTGTCTGCAGCTCGGCACAGACTTGCCCTGTCCTGCTTGCTCCATTGTTCCTCCTGACCCAGGGGAAGGCGCGTGTGAGCGGGGAGGGGAGCGGGGAGGGGAGAGGAGGGGAGCGGGAGAGGAGCGGTAGGGGAGCGGGAGGGGAGTGGGAGCAGGAGTGGAGCGGGAGTGGGGCGGGGAGTGGAGACCGAGTGGAGAGGGAGCGGGAGGGGAGCGGGGAAGGAGAGCGGGAGTGGAGCGGGGAGTGGAACAGGAGGGGAGCGGGAATGGAACGGGAGGGGAGCGGGGAGTGGA
>VZTN01028460.1:294462-325942 GCA_013400515.1 Erpornis zantholeuca
TGGAGCCCGAGTGGAGCGGGAGTGGAGCGGGAGCGCTCCCGCCGCCCCGAGCCGGCCGGGCAGAGCGCGGCGGGGCGGCTGGGAAGGGACAATGACACGGAGAGACTGACAGCTCCCCCTCTCCGGCTGGCATTGACAGATGACCTCGCAGGGACAGCAGCCCTGGGCCTCCCCACAGACATTAGCTGATATAATGGGCTAGACTGGACATGCCACCCCGGGAACGTAGGAGGTAGGGAAATCAACCCGGCTCGGTGGAAATAAACTCCACCATTTACTTTCACAATAGGTTTTCCCTCAAACTCATAAACTTGTTTCTCAGTAACCCTAAAGGAAAATGATCATGGAATTTGAACACAACATTTACCAAGTCCTAATGAATAACATAATTATCACTTTATGCAAATCAAAGCTCATTTGCATATGTGAATATTTAACTATTAAAAACAACACTTTGATCTTGAATAAAAATATGTATATCACATAATCATAGCCTTATGGAACATGAAAACTATCTTTTTTTCTTTCTTTTTTTTTTAACTGTACAGTTTTGCTGCGCTCGAGTTTGCTGTTTGAACCTTCTCGGCGGGGACTCCATCTACGGAGCTTCTTCCCCGAGGATGTCCACTGGGGTCTCTCGGTGGCTGTCATCCCATCTGGGCACATCAGGCCTTTCTCTTCAGGTCACCTCGTCACTGAGCACGGCAGCCTCCCCTCAGTTTGCTTTTTCCTCGGCCAGTATTGTCAGCTTTGGAGGCAGGAGCAAACCCCAGCTCTGCAGCCCAGGTGGGCTGAGTGCTCCTGTGTTACACACCACCCAGAGATGCTGCCAAGAGATGGGTACTTTATACATTAATTACAGAGTAAGGGAAGAAGTCAAACTCTGCTTGCATATTTAAATCAGACCACAGTAATGCAGATTTTTCTCTTAGGGAAAGATTACCGAGGATCACAGAGGAAGCACGAGTCTTTCACGGGAGATTTCCCCACTGAAAGCTTTGAACCTGGTTCACAGAATAGCCTTGTGAAGGAACACTTTGAGCCGAGGATCTAGAAGCATCCAAGTGCCCCACACCCAGAGGTATTATCTTAAAATTGCTAAGAAGCAACTCTGAAGGTTCAAGCTATGCCCTGTGGTATGTTGAATGATAAACCTCCTGTTTTCATATACTGGAGCTATTATCACTGGTTGTTGTCCTGTGTTACGTTTCACTAAAAATAAAAATAAGATTAAAAAAAAAAAAAGCCTTCCACTTTACCAAAGAACTCCTTGTCTGCAATGTTATTCGTAGATTATTAAACCAAATGCATTAATAATGTGTAACTGGTGGCCTAAAATTCCCCCTAAGTCTGTCATTGATTATGGCCCCTGATCAACAGTGTTATCTAGCATTGTGCGTACCTAACTGGGGTGGGTAAGGAATATCAGGCCATTGATTACCCTGTACTTCTGTCCCATGGCTTGATGTGCTTCCCTAGGGATGTGAAAGAGTGGCCCCTCCCGCACTGATGGAGACATCCTTTCCCTGCTCCCCCCCCCCATTACCCCCTCCCAAACCCAGGCTATCAGTTACTGCCCTGCCCTGCCCGCAGTAATTCCGTGTGCTAGGGAGCCAGACAGGGGCACAAAGCATGTCCTTGACACCAACTCAGTGAGGATGAAGGTGTTCACTTAGGAAAAAAAATAAAAATTGGTTCCAACTCTTTGCTTCAACCCCTGCTTGAGTATTCTGCCCTAACGAAGTTTTTGCTGGAGCAAGGCTCACTACGTTTGTCTCTCTCTTCCAGGTAATATTGACTAGAGTAAAAAATAGTCATGCTCACATTCTTTTCTTTTTTAATCTAGCATTTGATGAAAACAGTGTCCTTTTGCAGGACTGTCTGAAGGAGACCCTCTTGAGCACACCCTGAGAGTCCGTGGGCTCAAATGCTTTTCCATCTCTCCAAAAACCAAACTTGGGTCATTCCCATCCTGGCGGAGCGCAGTAACCGCTGAGCTGTTGCAAAAATTGGGAGTGGTGACGAAGGAAACAGGTGGTAGCACTTGCACCTCTTCTGATATTTTGTAAGCAAAGGCTGCTGTAAAAATTTAACTCCAGGACTGCTTATAGTGCCATGATTCCCAGTTGGACTTCAGTGACTTTAAAGTCTGCGCTGTTTAGAATTTGAGTGTTGGTTTGAACTTTGCAGTTTGGGCTTCAGTCTAGCAAGTGCATATTTTAAACAAAGAAAACATTTGGCAAATAGTTGATTCTGCATGCAGGCAATGTCCCTCTGCTCCACATAATTTATTTTTACAAGGGTCTAAGGGAGACACATTTCTCTAAAAATAAAAGGCATCCACATGAAGCTGAATTATTCCTTCCCAAACACAAACTGATCTTTTGCTTGTTTCCAAGCATTCTATCAAATCATAACAACAAAGCAACGCTGTACTCCTTTAGTTAATGAGCCTATGGCTGTACCAAAATCTTACCCTTTCCAGCCCCAAACACATGCATTGCTTCTGTAATGCTTTTGCCCATCAGAATGGACACTGTGACCCCCGACCTTTGAAAGGTTACAGGTTATTGATGGCATTTCCTACATGCTGTGTAATACAAAATAGTTCAGCTGATGCAAAAGTAAATTATTCAAGAAGAGTAAAATACTAAGGGTCATAACTATTTTTTTAAACTATGCAAATTCTCTGTGCAACAAGTACAGGAAGATGATTTTCTTCAAATCACTGAAGACCTCTTTACATGTGCAGTTCAAAGTTTAGTGATGTGCAAGACAGAAACAACTGCAGGTCTGTGAAAGGGACTAGAGAAAATACAATTCACATACCAGAACTAATTTGCTATTTTTAGTATGTTGCCAAAAAATCTTCCAGCCTGTGGTGGGTTGACCTTGGCTGGATGTCAGGTGCCCACCAAAGCCCCTCCATTATTTCCCTTCTCAGCTGGACAGGGGATAGAAAATACAGGGAAATGTTTGTGGGTAGAGATAAGGACAGGAAGAGATCATGGGCAGAACAGATTCAGGTTGAAAAAAATAATTGAATTTGTCACTAATAAAATCAGAGTAAAACAATGAGAAATAAAACCAAATCTTAAAAAACACCTTCTCCCCACACCTCCCTTCTTCCCAGGCTTAAATTCACTCCCAGATCCTCTCCTTCCTCCCCACCAATAGCACTGGGGAATGGGGGCTGTGGTCAGTTAACCAGATTTTGGCTCTGCCATTCCTTCCTCCTCAGATAGAGGGTTCCTCACACTCTTCCCTTGTTCCCACAATGTCCTACCAGAGGAGAAAAATTTCTCCAATCTGAGTAATTCCCAAGGCCTCTCCTCACAAACTGCTCCATCACCACCACAGGGCACAGTCCTTCAGGAGCAGACTTCTCCAGCATGGGTTGCCTACAGTGTCACAAGTCCTAACAACAAACCTGCTCCAGCATGGACTCCTCTCTCCAGGAGTAAGTCCTGCCAGGACCTGTTCCAGGGCAGGTTTTCCATGGGGTCACAGCCTCCTTGGGGCATCCTCCTGCGCTGACACTGTGTTCTCCAGAGGACAGGTGATTCTCTGGTCCACTCTAGTCCTCCATGTGGTGCAGGGACACAGTTGCTTCACTGTGGACTGCACCACAGACTGCACCATGTCAGCCCCGATGCCTGGAATACCTCCTCCCCCTCCTTCTGCACTGACCTGGATGCCTGCAGAACTTTTCCTCTCACACTATTCTTAGTCCTTTCTTCAGCTGCAGTTGTTCCAGTGCTGCAACTTTTTCCCCTTCTCTTAAATATGCTGCCCCAGAGGCATTACCACTGTCGCTGGTAGGTTCAGCCTTGGCCAGCATCAGGTCCTTCTTGGAGCTGACTGGCATTGTTTCCATTTGACACAAGGGGAGCTTCCAGCAGCTTCTCAGAGAAGTCATCCCTACAGCCACACTTGCTACCAAAAGCTTGCCACACAAACCCAATACACAGAATATTTTGAATAAGTGACTCTTCTGTTTCCTTGCCCGACACAAGGAACATCCCAGTGCTGTATGCGCAGGATCACTCTGCTGGCTCATCTCCCTCTTTCACTCTGCTGGCTGCTCCTCAGGAGGACAGCCAGAAATGACCAGCAGAAATTTATGCTTGGGCATCTTGATTCAAAACTTCTAGAGAACCAGATGAATAAGGATGTGAATTCAAAGTGTATTTGTCACTGCTCCCCTTTTTCCCAAGGTATAGAACAATGAGGCCCAGATGTTATGATTGCAGGAATGCTAAAAATTTCATGAGTTATTCTGCAGGCAAGAAAAGCCACAGAAGGTCAGGCCAAACAGGCTTAGGGTTTGTGTGGGGCAGGAGCTGCTCAGAATGAATCTTTTTAATGTGCAGTATCCATTACCAATTGATGTCAGAGATGCTCTTATAGATGGATCATCTAATGTTTTTTCTTAAAAGGCAGAAAAATATCCATGGCAAAGTTTCAACACATGTATTGGAAGGGAAATTTTGAGTTTTGGACAGATAGATTCTCTTTTGACCAGCTAAGAATGGCAAGTTCAAGTTTTATTCTGCTGTCCTTCTTTCCTATGGCAGGATGATTACCAGTAAAAAAAAGTTGAAAACTATACTGTGGAAGAAAATTCATCTGGAACTCTCTATTTCTGGATTATAAATGAACTAAGCCTGCTTTCATCTAGTAGCCTGCTGTCAAGTCAGCAGGTTAGAGCAGGTTAGAGCAGGTTAGAGCAGGCTCTGATCTACATTAAGTGCAGCATGTTGGTCTGTGTTTCCAGGACAGAACCCCCATTTAAGCAAAGGTTATACCCAAGGCAGAACAACGTGGAGAGTTTGCGAAGAAACACTAGCCTCCATCATGTCCCAAAAACTGCTGGATTTGCACAAAGTGTTACCCAAACTGTGGGCATGCTGCTGTCTCCTGGCTCCAGCCGGAGCTGTGGTTTCTTTGCCAGGAAGTTTCCCATATCACAGGGGTTTCCCACATGAATGAACCTACATGCCAGTGTCTGCAGTGGTGGCTGCAGGAGCTCCTCCTGCAGTGGCCACATCTGAAACAGAACCCTATCTATGCCTTCTGCTTTCATTCCTCTCGTGTCCTCCCCAGAAAAGTTTTCTATCCCTTTCCCCTGACATCTGGAACAGTTTTGGGAAAATACCAGGCATGCCTGATGGTCTGAGACAAAGATACAAGGGTCAGCAGGACTCTGGCCTCCTCCAGGAGTGGAAATATGGATGTAGTCCAGAACTTTGATGGCTCTCCTGCACATCCATCACCCCCCTCTGCCTTGGCCATCCCGCTCACAATATGGCCATTGACAGCACATCAGCCCACTACTCCTGAGGGCAGAAGGTCCATACAGCCCTGGAATTCCCCGTGTCCTCCACTGCAGTGTCAACACACCTGCAAATGCCCCTCTCTTGGAGCAATGCTTCCCCATTCAGTGCTCCTCCTTCCAGGACATCCTGCCCTGCTTATTTGTCCAGGGTCCCTCTCACACCCGTATCTCACACTTCACACTACCCACTGTCAGAAGAAACTACTGACATGGAAAGATTGACCAAAGAGAAAGAGGCAACTGGTGCCTGCTCCCATGAAAAACAAAACAGTGCAGGAGCAGAGGGCTTTTGTCTTGGCTAACTGGGCTCAGACACACAGCATCTAACTGTATTGGGTTTGCACGGCCAAGCCTTGGTAGAGGGCATGTGACACGGGTGGCTTCTGCCACAAGCTGCCAGAACCTTCCTCCATGTCCAGCAGAGACAAACCCTGTCAGGTCCAAAGATGGATGTGCTGCTGGTCAAGGCTGGGCCAATTACAAATGGTGATAACACCTCTGTGATAACATATTTAAGAAGAAGAAGAAAAAAATTAAAGATACTGCCCAGTTGTAATTGTGGCCAGAGAAAAACAAAGCAGGGGAAGGAAAACTCTCCCTGAGCAGGAGGAGAAATCACATGTGATGAACAGACTGTAACCCTCATTCCCTGTCGAGGTAGAGCTGGAAAGGAGGGAGGAGTGGGGAGAAGGTGTTTATAAGATTTTATTTTAATTCTCATTATCCTGCTGTGATTTTGTTCATAATAAGTTCAATTAATATTTCTAATTTGAGTCTGTTTTGCCTGTGATGGTATTTGGTGAGTGATCTCTCTCTGTCCTTATCTCAACTCATAAAGCCTTTGTTATATTTTGTCTCTCCTGTCCAGCTGCAGCAGGGAGTGATAGAGAGGTTTTGGTGGGTGTCTGGCATCCCACTGCCCCATTTGCAACCAGCCCTATCTCCTTTCCTGTGACACCACTGCCACAAGGCTTGGAAACACATTGTTCTGTGCACCAGCAAAGCCAGGCTGTGAATGGAGAAAGGTGAAGATTCCCCAGTAAAAACACCCTTCTCTGCTTTCAGTACAATCATTTGGCTCTTGCTAATGATGAACATTTCCTGGCCACAGCCTTTGGCAGTTCCAAAATTAGGCTTTCATTTACTCACATTTCCTATGATTTCTCTTTAGTTTGTCCATAATTTCATACAGACATTAAGCTTTCTTGCTATATATATCTCAAGTAGAAATCCATTCAACCAGAATTCCCTTAATAAAGGTTAAAAGATTTGCAGTGAAGAAATGTCAAAATACAGTAGCTTATAATTGCCCTCAAATATGCAGTTTTATATATTTACTTCATGGAGAGGAACCTTGGCATATATTTAATTAAAGAAATGGAGCCTGCAGGAGGTCTTGGAAGAGAGCTCATTGTATTTTGGTTTAGGATGAATTTCACAATCTACTCTATAATTTTATTAATCTCCCCAAGCATGAACAAACTCCAGCTATTTATGTTGAAAATTGGAAGGAAATAAAACTTAGAAGCTTTTGGAAGTTATTTTAAACATAGCAGGAGAAATTACAGTATTTAATGTCAGAATCTAGACAGTTATTACAGAATACATGGCTCCACACAAGAGGAATAAACTGTGAACCAAGACGGTTAATTGATACTTCAACAAAGGAGATATTTTTACGAAACAGAAATTCTGAAACAGACTTTTAGCACCTTTATCAATTAACCACCAATAAAGATTGCAATCAGCAGCGGGAAAGCCTACAGTATGATTCCTGTTGACACCACCTTTTTTGATTAAAGCTAGAAACGTTAACCTGAAGACCTGCAGAACGGGAACCCAAGAAGTAAACCACCAGCTACTGGATCCAGGAGGGAGCACGGAAGTTCATCACTTAAAAGGTCATTTGGTGGATGATAGCTGCTCAGGGTGGCAGAAAATGGTGCCATGCCAACCAGAACATGACAAGACTTGTGGATCACTTTTTTCCACTTTTTGCAAGGGGTGGAACACCTGACCTTGTGGTGGAAGCAAACAAAGAAATTGCACACCTGTAGTGCTATGCGTGCCAGCTCCAGGGACATCAGCATGTGGGGAGCAACGCTGAGAACTTTGAATCCAAAGACTTGTTCAATCATCAATGAAAATCAGCATCCTTCCGAAGGGAGAAACTGCAGTGGGGCCAGCAACAATGTGCCTGGGGTATTTATAGGGTAATCTGTGACAGGAGCATGTTGCTTTAACTTTTGAGCTGGCTAAGGGAAAAGGGTGACTCTATCCTGAAACAAAAACTAACGTTTTCCTTCTCCTCTTTCTTCTTCCTGAGATGTCAAGGCTAGAGAAAAACTGACCAGAGTAGTGAAATAAAATGTTACAAAATGTGACTAATTCTATTTATCAGATAGGCTCTGGTGTCAGAATCACAGGTCTAAAAATCAAGCTTACCCTGTTATTTTTGAGTGGTTTATTCCTCCATGTTTCTACTTTTTCTCATAGGAAAGCTAGCGGAGGTTAAAATGTGTGGGAATGGGGACATTTTCCACTGAAGTAAATGTAATTTAAGTAAGAAGGCAGAATATAAATTTTCATGGCAAAACAAAGAATTTGAGAAACATCCCATACAAACCAAATTTATAATTTAGAAGAAAAAAATTCAAGAAATATATTTATTTTTTCCTGGCTGATATCTGACAAACTTTTTGATCTATAAAGCCAGAGTCATGTTGCAGTAAAAGTACAAGCATTATATCTCACCAGTTCCCTGCAAGTCCCATACACACAGCAGAAAGTATAAAGCAGGCTGAGTATAAGAGCACAAGGACCTTATACATGTCATTTTAGCCAGAGGGAATTCATTACTGAAGATATGAGACAAAGAAGATCACAAGGCTTGATAAATTGTATGCATGCTTCAGCCAGAAGTACTGCTTTCCTCCACAACCAACATGTTCACAGTGGAGGCAAAAGGAGATTTCACACCAAAAGAGGAAAACCACACTGGTTTAATACTTAACTTCCACCTACCCCAGAGTACACTGGAATCCTCAGCCCTGGGTTAGAGACACAGGCATCCCAGGGTGCCAGGTCTGGTGTAAGGGAGAAAGTAAATCTGATGCCTCAGGATGGGATTACAGAAGCTGGAGAGTAGAAAAAGGAGCTGCCCAAGCTGACAGATAAGAAATGTCTACAAGAGGCTGTGTGGTGTGAAGTATTTAGTGGGGAAGCAATTGAGCAGAGGCAGTTATAGCTACCACTGGGAGAGAAGGTGGCACCTATCTTCTCTGGGACTCCTCCTGGCTGTAAATCCTTTCCCAGAGATAAGAAAAAATACTAAAAAACAACTAACAGTTATCTCCCCCATATTTTTCCCTTAGCCACATAAGAGGTAGGAAATTGCTTTCAAGTCTTCCTCCTCTCTCCTCGCCCACACATCTGATTAGAAAGCAGATTCAAACCTTGGTCTCCTATTGAGGAGAGCATCCTCATCGCCACCTTCTCAGGTATTTGGGAACAGGACTTTCTTAATATACTCTGCTGAATCTGATCTACTTTGTCTTAGCTAATTAAACACCTGCATTCAATTATAAACCAAACCTGACTCTCTCACCTTTCTCTATAAGGCTAAAGGATGAGGATACATCCCCAGAACATGAGAGGCTCAAGTTTAAATCTCTGCTCCCGAGGAGGTGGGCTCAGACAGCTATAAGGTTTGAAAGGACTTCCCAGAAGACCTTATGGCATTTCCCACTCCACTGTGCATGTTCAGATTGTGCCAGGAGATGATCCCATGTGTTTTCCTGCACCACTCTTGTATCAGATGTACCTGCAGAATCTAACATAGGTGCTCGTGCCACTAGTTCTGTTGCTGCTGTCAGTGGATGTCTGATACATCCACTGGATCAGGATGTCACATACCTGCCCAGGCAATCTAGCTGGAGTGCTCCTCCTGCATCACTGAAACAGTGAGGGTGCTTGTGCTCCTTGCTCCACAACATGCAACAGTGCCAGGAAAACATTTTGCCAAGGATAGGAAAAACTGACTGTTCCTCCACCTACTTTCAGTAGCAAGGGGAAGTATTAGAGTTCTCTTAAAGAGGAGAAAATGCATGGACATGAAAATAAGGTGGGAGGATAAAACCTGTCTGCATCAGGCATCCTCCTCCCTCCGGTACTACAGATGCCCTATCAAGAGGAAAAGGTTATGTAATGAAAGAAGTCTGCCTACAAAGCCTGCTGCTACAAGAGTTTGCCAAGAAAAGAGACTCTCAAGAGAGTGCCTTACAACAGCCTTAAAGCAAGATATTGCAAGACAGAACCTCAAAGCAGGATCTCTGAAAAATAACCTAGAATGCATTAAAAGGGTAGAAAGATCACTGAATGAACCAAAAAAACCACATAACCGGCCATCTCTGGAGATTCTCACTCATTAGTGCTACTGCTATTGCAAATCACAAAAAAAATGTTTATTTTTGGGTGCAGGAGGGTGTGGAGGCCTGAATGACTGGGGTTTGTTGTATTTGTAATTCAACCAGCAAGGATAGAATGATCTGTTTGAATCTAACAGGAGGATGGACAAATTATTTTACCAGAATTTTCTGGTGTTCAGTGCCACCTCCCTTAGACCCAACTAAAAATTAATGTTACATGACCCATATGACTGATATGTAATAAATGTAATTTATATGACCAATGAACAAAGAGAAATAGTGTTGCTGCCCACAATTTCAGTGTCAGGTAGTTTTGTCTTGCTCTGCATTTGTTTCAATGCTGTTGTTCTTGCAGACAGGACCTGGATATGCACTGTCATGAAGGAAGGTAAATGGAGGTGTTTAAATACTTTACTGCCTTGCAAACCATGAAATAAAACACTCAGTCCCAGTCTGATTCAAATTTTCATTAACAGTTTGAGCCTGCCAGGGGCAGATGCCAGGAAGATGATTACTGTTCCCAGAAGTGGCCAACTTCTGATACTTTGCTGATACTTCTGGAACCGTTCATCCTTTGTACATATATGTGTTAAGTATACATGGCTCTCTTCCCCTGAGCACTGTGATTCACACACTGATGGTATCAAGAGATCCCGGTGAGATGAGAGCACACGTGGGTCAGGGACACTTACCCATGGGCTTGTTCTGTCTTTCTGGAAGCAAAGCAAGGAGGTGAATAGCCCTGGGCCCCCTTTACACACTCGGACAGCTGAAGTACAAGCAAACGCACTTACTCAAGATGCCACAGGCGATCTGTGGTGGGGCTGGGAAAAAAAATCCAGATTTCCTGAATCCTCTCCAGTGTCTTAACCTCAAAAGCACCCTTTCTTACTAATCAGGTATATCAGACGAGTCATCAGACACCTATATGTATATCTGCTTACCCTCAGATTTGTATACCTCTGTGGTGATGAAAACTAGTTTGTTCTCTCCTGTCTCGCCCACAGAGGTTTGATAGGGTGGTAAAACCAGCTTAAAGACTTCCTTTGTTCTGATGAGCAAACAGCACCTCTGCCCAAGTCTCTGACCTTGGTTGTGAGGACCTGAGAGATGAAACAGCTGTCAGGTGGGCTAAATCCACATGGAAACTTCCTTCCAGTTTGTTAGGTGTCTCTTGGAGTATCGGTGGCTGGACGTGTTGTCTTGATGAAAGCAGTGTAGACAAACCAATAAAAGAGGCTCACCAGCAGCTCTCCAAAACCACCTTATCTGTAGACAGAAGGCAGGCAAGCAAGGCATGATCTGCTAAACAGAAAGTGAACTGATCTCAAAGAGAAGCCAAACAGCGTGGAAGGTGCCAAAAACCACTGCCAGTGTCTGCAGGTGAGGATACTGTTACCTTACCAGCAGTACATCCTTCCAAACTAGAGAAGCACAGACTCAAGAGCCATAGGAGATCTCCAGGTGAATTTGTTAACCTTGGCTCCATTACTAAGTCAATCTTCATGAGCAGAATATCTGCCTTTCCATTTACTTTGAAAGCAGGTGCTGCAGACCTTGTCTCTAAGCGCAATTAAAGTCTGCTGTGTTGAAAAGAAAGTTGACAGAGGTAGCAATAGGGATGACAGGAGCATATGAGACTCCTTAAGCTAATCATTAAAGCCAGGATCAAGAAAGCAAGTGCTTACAGGTGCCTCTGTCAGCCTTGTCAATCCAAGAGAAAAAGAGGAGATGGGGGGTGAACTCCTGAAAAAGTAACAGCTGAAAAGCGAGGCTGGTGTGATAAGATGGCAATTCCCAAAAAAGGTGATTCAGGGAGTAATACATGCTGGTATTAACTAAAAACGTGAAAAGTGCATAAGGAAAATGTTGTGAAACTGGCAAGCCTGAATGGAATTTAAGAAGAAATCAACAGTTTTGAGAAATTAAGGTATTATCACTGGGAAAATGTTTTTACTTGGACTAGAAAAATAAACAGAGGATAAAGTTTTGAAACAGCTGTAGCAGGTGTCAAAACTTCTACAGATCTCAGTGGTACCAAGACCTTGTAGGAAAAGAAAACACAACTATATTGACCAACTAGAAGCCTTGAGCAGGGAGAGCCCAAACTTCTCAGCTCCACCGCTGTTCCCACCACCCATGGATTTTCTCAGCTCCCCATCACAGCATCCTTCCCAAAGACTCGGACAGTGCATGGATACATCTGCACTTCACATTGTAGTGCTAAATGAGGTAGGTCTAAAAGAACTAGCTTGAGGACGAGAAGCAATCTAGACTTATTAGCATGGTGCTCTACCCATGTTAATTTATTGTGCTAATGTAGCTACTCCACTTCTAGGTATGCCTGAACAACACAGTGTTGTGAGATCCTGATCTGCCAGGAGCGCAGATGTGTCAGTAGATTGAATGAAGAAGGTTTGAAACTAACAGGTTGGTTGGTAATGTGAGGTACACCGAAGGAGCATATTACTTTGTGCTGCTTTAATGCCTTCTAATTTTTTTAATTAAAGCTTGGTTACAATGTCCCGTAGGGAAATATCCCTTACTGGCAAAAAGAGTAGGCCAAAGAAACCTCACAAGCTCTCTTCTGGCATTAACTATTACTCTAAGAATCAGTCCAGCCCAAACTTGTAGGAGAATAAAGCTACCACACTCCTACCACAAAAACTGTTGTTCTTTGACAGTAATTGATGTTTTTCCATATACAAGGATCAGATAATCTACTTTCATTCAAAATAACTTCTTTTAGGTTAAGGGAAAACAGCAACAGGAAGATGAAGGGGGGAGAGGGTGGTGTTGATGGGATTAAAATAAAATGCAAGGTCTCTAAGAGAGACCAGTGTGTGTTCACTTCCATGACAGGCTGGAGCAGGCAAGAGGAGCATGGCTGCTCCCTCTGCACACATGCAGGACATCTTCAAAATTCCACGTGTTTCTGGCAGGGTTAAACATTTCCTTTATTGCATTGGCCTTTCAGGGCTCCCAGTCATTTGGCTGCCCTGATATTGAGCCTTGCAAATGGCTGAAATCCATTGAGGGAGCAATCAGATGCATCTTTGTACTTGGGATCAAGAAAGGAGCCTGGCTACAGAAAGGTTTGGCTCCAGGAGACTAGCTGACAGAGCTGCCTCCATGAGCACCCTCTGGTAGGTCTGAGCTTCCCCACCTGACCACGTCATTGTGCTGCATCATGTTGCACACTGAGAGAGTAAATCACATGGGGAAGGAAAGGAGCATCTTGTTCATTCTCACTTCATACCATCTCAGCCGTGGTCTACGGCCAGACCCTGTCAACGTCATCGTAACATAGCACTAGGGGCAGCTTGTCAGAGTTATAAATAATTTGAACATGGCAAAACTTCTTCTGGAGTTAGTCTGGGGGTCCAGACCTGGCCCTGGAAAAGGCAGCGGGACTGGGCTGCCTGCAGCTGCTGGATCTCCACTGGAGGGAACAGCAGTGGTGCAAGAAAGAGATGGATCTGTGGGACTCGGCGCAAGAGCTGATTTATAGTTATGTGCTGCATTAGGCAAAGGAGCTGTGGCCTTTTCCTTTCAGCCTAACTGTGGCCATCAGTTAATTATCCATGAGAAGGTGGAAAGCATTAAATCTCAGGAAACCCTTGTGTCTGTGAGAGTAAAAGTGTGTTAGGCAGCTAAACTTACCTGCTAAGAATCAATTTTAGTTTCTCTGGGGCCCCAGCTCTGGTTTCCACACCACACACACGTGTGCTCTGGCACGCACAGACAAATACATGCACGTAAATACCAAACAAATACATTCACCTTGATAGCGTTATTGACTATTCGATATGGCCGGATTGCTGAAGTTAAAAACTCTCCAAAGAAAAGAGTTCGCAGATTTCTGTCAGCCAGAGATCTATTACTCATGCTCAACCATCTGGTATTTAATGAGAATATGACAAGCTGATTGTTATTTTTTTTTCACATGGCAAATTGAAAAATGTGACTTTTTGATCTGTATTTTAATTACACCCCCTCTGATCTCTCTCCCTTGCACTTTCTTAGTAATATGATTTTGGAGAGTAAACACACTCTGACTTTCTCTATTAGCCCTGCCTCTCAAATGGATAAAGAAAATCTCATTTCTTTATGTTTCTCTGATTTGTCTGTGTTCAGTGGAGGTTTAAAGAAAATGTTTTTTGTCACATCTAAAGAATCAGGGAAGATCTTCCAGTGGAAGTTGAGACTGCTTGACTCTGCAACCACCCTTGGTCCTTCACAGCTCCCTGGCACCCTGCTTTTTCCATGCCATTGCATCTCTCATGGGAAGGGAGTTATTTCATGTTGCATTTCATGTTGCAGGCATTGCTATTATCTAATAAGCTCATAGTTTTTCTCCAATACTGATAATTAAAAACATAAAGTAATGAAAAAAGAACCGAAACACTTCTGCCATGAAAAAAAGGGAATATGCTACGAGTCCTAGAAATCAGGATTTCTGTCAGATTGACCCCTCTCAGTTCATGACATGTTGCTGCCTGCTTGGTTGGGCCTCGTGCCTATAGCTGCAACTGCATCTGACTATATATGAAAGCCTGACTTAAAAGGGACTGGACCCAATCACATGACATGTTTTTGTCCAAGTTCCACTATCATGTGACAATCTACAGTAGATTTATGAAATTAAGCACAGATGGCTACTTTGTTTTTGTTCTTTGAACTGACAGCTGCTGGTGTAAAAATAAATTAAATTAAATTTCATATAAGTCAGACTCTGAGGGTTTTTTTTTTGTTGTTAAATAATCTTTAAGGTCCCCCCCACCCCACACATACATACATACATTTTAAGGTTTCGCTGGCTCTGGCCTTCACCCCATGATCCTGGCACACCCCCAGGAGCCTTTCCCAGCCTCTCTGGCAGTGACTTCCCTCCTCATCTGGGGACACAGCCCTTGTCCCCAAAGAGATCCTGAGTGACAGTGGGGACAAAACATTCCAAGCCTGGCCAGTGGGCATAGCTGAAGCGGAGCCATTTAAAGCCACTTTCCATCAGGAATCTCAGCTGCAAGAAGGGAAAACCCCATGAATCCTCCACCCTGCAAGCCTGTGGGAGAGTATTCCTAAGCCCTTAGGAGCTGTCAGCTCTGAAAGGCTTCATCTGCCAGCAAAAGTGGGAGGATTGTTAATAACCAAGCTGCTAATAATCTAATATATAGGGAAAACCAAAGGAAGTCACTTCTAGGTAGGGAAAGTAATGGCAGGTGCATAAAAGAAAATCAGATTACTTTTTAAGAAAACAATGTTTCAGGATTAGCCAAAGGGTTCTTCTGTATTCACAAATCTCCATGGAGCACTTTAAATTCTTCTGTGTTTGTATCATTTAAAGTGCTGCTATTTTAGGTCAGTGTAAATAAGTCATGTGTGCCGTCAGCCTTGTACAAGTGCTTTCTGCTGCTTAATAATACATGTGCTTGTCCATTATAGGGGCTACAGGGGTATGTGTTGGGATCTGGAGGCAGTCATGCAAAGATCCTGTTTTTGGCATGGCTGCTTAATGCTCTGAGTTAGGGCATGGGGTGTATGCTTGTGATGACCTAGAGCAGGACAGAGGCTAAACAGAGCTCTGATCACAGTGCCCAATAAATAATTCATAAGGAACTATCTCATGGTATCACTGCTTTCTTCCCCAGCTATGCCATCAATCCAGCACTATTGCCTTTTATTTTATTTATACAGAGATACCAGGGTTCTACATAGCAGAGGGTTAATTGACCACATCAGAATTCTGGCATTCCAAATGCATTTCAGCAGTTTTCTGGGGTCTGGTGGGTGTTTTGGAATTATAAATTCTCAGGTTCCATCATGGAGATGCTTGGCACAAAAGATGCTATTCAGATGCAGCATCCTACAGAACACAGCAAGCAGAGCACCTCCAGCCTGACAACCCCTTCGGACACACATCGATGCTGAGCTGCAGTCCCAGCTGTGGCTTCTGCATCCCACAGACTTCCACCCCTGTGAAAGGTATTCCAATCATTGGTCTCACGTGGGAGCAGGATGTCCTGCAGCTGATATGCCCACTGATATGACCTGGCATTCTGTGCTCCTGTATTGTTCACTCCTTTGTGTGTCCCTGCTCTCCCTGGATCTCTTTTTTCCATTTGTGTAATATGCTCATCATTGTGAGGACTCACATCATGTGCTTATTCAGAAATTAACACAACAAATTCCTGTTCCTTGTGGCCCTCTGGGCAGGACAGCAGCAAAGAAAATTAGTTTCACTGAGTGCCTCAATGATACAAGAGTGTAGTGCAATAGCCTGAATACAGGACAGAGAGCATGAACCTTCCAGATCTCAAGCATTTGATCATTTTGCAAAGTTGCAGTGAAATGTAGGAGTGATGGCAAAAAAGTAGGCCTGTCCATGATGCATAATTACTGAGTTAGTGCTTAAAAAGCACTCAGGGGTTGGAAGCTGTGAAGTCCTGCTAGGAAGCTGCTGTGCCACATTTTCTTCAATACATCTGCATGTTGCTGCATCCAGCTAGGTAGCCATCACCCTGAATTAGAAGCGGGTTCTCATATGTTAAGCCAGTTGCTTTGTGGGGAAAAAATGAGTTCAAATGCCTGTTTTTCCTGATGGGTATCTGAGAGAATTAATCAGGTGATATCTTTAAAGGATTTTGCCTTGTGCTCCTGTGATTTTGCCCCCAGAGAAGTCAAATCAGATTTGCCATTCCTCCAACAGGAGGAAAATTCAACCAATAAAAGAGCAAACTATCATACTGGAAAAGCCAAATCTCCAAGTCTGACTTGCTGGAAGGAAGATGCCAAAATACCTTTACAAATCTGTGCCTCACTACACGTGTCAGGTTTGCAAGGTGCAAACACTGTGCTTACAAGACAAAAATGAAGAGGGTTTTGTTAGCAAAAGCTTGCCCAGTCACACCTCCACAGACCTTTTCAGGCTACTGAAACTGAGCACAATGTCTGTGAAATTATGAGCTGAAGAGTCATTTGGTGAAAGAAAATTGTGAAAAGAGAAAAAAAAAAAGTAGTTTAAAATGGTCTTTTACTTTCCCCTTCAAACGTTACAGTATGATTTCTTTGACAGAAAAATTAGTATGTGCATGTGTCTATGTGGTGAGTTAGAAGGAGAGGTTTAGAAACAAGATTTTTGATAGAAAACAAAGGCACGTCAGTTAATAAGTATGCAGTAATGTTGAAAAAGCCCCACAATAGCGTTTCTCATGCATATGTGGGAGTGAGGGATTGTAAGAACAAGTGGTGGCTGGTTGCCTGGGTTTATCAAAGCCCGGTAGGGCAGTATCACCTCTTTGTCTTTCCTGGGCTCAGAGTCATCAATCCCTCCTGTTCCTTCCCGAGCTGTGAAAATGTCAAGGGAGAAACTCCTCCTCCTCTAACAACCCCCAGCTCCAGGCAAGCACCCACCACTCCGTGGGCTCTCCGGGGCCGGGGGGAGCGGCCAGGTCTCGCCGGCTCCGTGGGGCAGAGGGGATGGGCAGAGCTCCTGCCTGGTGGGCTGGCACAGCCCCGGGGCTGGGCTCCCCCGCAGCCCTCTGCGAAGCAAGTAAGGGCAAGCCTGGCCACGGCACCACGGGAAGAAAAGGGACTTTATGCTGCCTTTGAGCAGGGGCTGGCCCCATTTCCATGCTCTGACAGGGCAGTGCTGGAGGCAGCTTTGCTTAATGGCTCAGCTCATACCTGAAACCACAGCTCCCAGCCTCCAGCCTCGTGTGCATCCTGTTCCACAGGGTTCCTGTCCCTTGCTCCCCTTCCCACCACCTCATTCCACAAACCCCAAAGACCCCTTTTTAATAAGGCAATCCTCAGACTGTCTACCCTGTCTGCCTAGCCCCCAAAGAAAATCTTGCTGGAGGGATGCATTGCTGAACTCCAGCTCCCTAAGACTGCTCCAGTGCCCATGGAACCTCCAGGAGCTGCAAGTCACCTTAAAGAGAGGAGGAGGAAAAGGCCCCTTGCTGCCTGCTGGGAGCCAGTGCCCCACTGAGAGCCTGGGTGACTGGCCCAGTCCATCTGCAGAAAGGCACAGTCTGTGGGATGCTGTGGTGGGAGGCAAATAGAGCAGACAAGAGGAATGCAGACAGGGATGGCTGGAGGGGCAGGGAGGAAGCTGGGGGGTGGCTGAGGGCAGGAGTGGGGAGGAAAGGCTGGAGGACAGGGAGGAGGGTGGAGAGGGTGATGAGGTATGGGATGATGTGGGAGATGTAACCCAAGGCAGAGCTGCCCAAAGCCTCCAGGCTGGGAACCAAGTGACTGAAGATGTTCTGGGGGAAGCAGGTGCCTTCACTGCACCTGCAGCACAGCCCCCACCCAGGGATCACAGCAGCTACCAGCTCCCTGCCAAAGCACTCGGGATCGGCGCAGCCCACGCGTGGAAAGCTGGGCACCGCAGGAAGGAGATCACACAGGTGTTGCTCCATACAGGAGGGTTGACAAGCTGGAAACAGAGATTTTATCTTCTTCCATAGCTGGTGTGCTGCTGGGACAGCAGGAGGGTTTCCCCAGCAGACCAGAGGTCTGAGCTGGTGGCTGAGGGACCCTGGTCCCTTCCCATGGTAGGAATGAGCAATGGTTTACAAAGGCACCTGTGCAGCTCTGTGGCCTTCTCCCTGTGTTCATACAGGGGCTGTGAGCAGGGCAGCGTTTCCCCAAGTGTGCTCAGCATGAGAGTCAAATATTTCTCTGCCCTCCATCACTTCATTGCAAAAATGATTCTACCAAAACCATCCAGTCTAGGAAGTGATTTCATGAGGAAACAGCCAAAGACAAGTATCCAAACCAGGCAGAACTCCAGAGCAATAGTACAGGATTAAGCACAGGATTTGCTCCAGCCTGATAGTGTTACTGTGCTTGTAATTAAAAGTCTTCTGATTACAAAGATAACCTTCTAAGTGTTGCTGACCATAATCCAAATCAGTCTCATAAACCTGGGCCCGCATATACCCTGGAATGACAAATACCTCTGAGAAATAGATACCATCCTATTGCTGTCAACAAAGCATCATTGCTAGTGGCAACGACTCATTGTTTGGGTGTTCAGCTCAGGTTTTCGCTTTGCTGCTCCTGCACATAACATCAGGCACTGGTGGTAACCTTTTCAGGGTGGTGCTGGCATTGTCAGGAGAGCTAACAACCCTCAAATATTTTATATCATTTGAAATTATTTCGAAGGGAGAGAGGAAAGGATATTCCTCCTCCTCCTCTGTAAAATTAACTTACAAAGAATTTCAAAATCCAGCATTTCGTTCTACATCACTTTCATTGCCCAGATCATGTCCTCTTCTCCAAAGCAACCTACAGCTGACAGCACCTCCTCTTTGTCACTACAAGTACTGACATGTATTCCTACAGCTTAGGAAGAAACAGAAACTATTTACAAAGCAAAATGGAGAGTTTCTGCAATGGCAAGTAAGGAACCAGGTGGGTTAAGCGACTCACTTGAGGTGCAGCCCACATTGAAAGGATGAGGCCATGCCACACTTTCTTGCAAAGGGACACGGTCAGACACTACCTGATATGTTCAACATGGCCCATCACCCATTTTTGGGAAAAAGAGCCACATCACCATGTATTGCCTTTAGCATTTCTAAGGAGAGTAGGGAGGGAGCTACTCTGAGGAGCACATCAGTAACCACACAAGCGGAGCTGGGGGAAATAACTTTGGTGGGAGACTCAACAACAGCTAGGACTGGCCCACATCTTTTCTCCTGCCCCTGTGCATGGTCTTTGTCTCTGTCAGCTCCTGTTTCCTCCTCCTGTGCCAACCAGCTCCAGGGGAATAGGTCAACCCAATTTCCTAGAACAGAGACATATATTTCTCCTTCTGCACCATGAGTAGCTGCTGCTGCCTATGGGAGTTGTCATCCTTCCTGCACAGGAAAAATACAGTGAAGAGAAGAGGCTCGAATTCCATGCAGATTTAGGAAAGAGCTAGTTTCTCATCAAGGGGAGCAGAATGTCAGCCCCAGCATCTCTGATGGCAATCCCAGCTGAAGAAAGCACAACCTGCAATGCTATCACAAATTTAACTGCCTTCAACACCTACTGATAAGCCATTAAAAGCTACTTCAAATATATCAAACTAAGAAATACCCCTAGATTGGCTCATGGTTTCAATACACATTAAGAATTTATGCCTGTCAGCCCAAAGTTTGTAGTAAGAGATGTTTCTTAGTGACCTGGGAGTAGGTATGTAAATAGTGAATTAGCAAAATGTCTGGATGACACAGAATTTTTTAGGTTACTCAAGACTATGGGGAGCTACGACATGTTCCAGAAAGACTTGACCAGACAGCATGATGGAAGATGAAATTCAGTGTAGACATGTGCAAGCTAATGCACACTGCAGGAAATAATTTAAGATTTCATACATGCCAAGGGACAGTGAATTAGTGATGAGAGGCATTATGGTGGACACACAATGCCTTCAGTGAAGCTGGCTGCACAAAGTACAGCCCAGGTCAGCAAAGGAATGAGGGGAAATTCAGCAATCTAAAGGTGAGTGGGGTGATAGTTACATGGCAGAAACCTTCTGGGTCAGGCTGGAATATAATTTAAAGGTACCTGTGAATGAGGCGGCTCTGGAATCAATTCTCTCACTTTGCCTCAGCCAGGTCTTTTGGGGCTCTCACGTCTTACACTCTGAGAAGGTCAGAATAGTTGTCAAGCCTTGTAAAAGAGCTGGACCTCACTGAATTTTTTTCTCCATCCATGAAGTCCTTGAAAATTGATAGATATCCTGACAAAGGCTCAAACTTGGCAATTAAATTCCCATGAGCTGGAATTAGAAAAGGTGTCCCACTTACATGAATAGATTGCATAAATTGTATTTGGATGTAGTTTCAGCAAGGCTGCTTCCCTGGGTTTTGTGGTGAATGAGCCAAACACACTGTTAAGGCACTAATGCAGTATTACCAAAACTGAACCCCCTGGAGTGGGAAAGGGAAAACCTTATTTTGGTTTGTTTTGTTCTTTTTTTAAAAAAAACCAAACGGCTTAAAACAATGGTTGGGAATGAAAGCCCTGTAAATTAATTTATATTATAATTTCTGCAATACCTTTGTATATAAATGGAAGTTAAGTACATAATTTATGGAGGGTAGTATACGTGAATTGGAGTCTCAAACCCCCTCAAACACACTCACTCAGGCATGATGTGTAGCACACTAACACTCTCAGGCAGTGTGCAGATTGCAAGAGTAAAAAAAAAAATCACTCTAATACTGCGTGTTACAATAATAAATGCAGGAATTAGAGGGTTTTACCGCTCTGTAAATAAATTATGCATATGTAGTTTTAAATTAGCCAAATTAAATGATTAAAGACACTCCATTCCTTCATAAACTTGTCTCAGGAGTAAGGAATGCAGCATACAAGCAGAGGTCTCTGGTTCCTCTGAGCCTCACTGTTTCATTTGAATCAATCTTAGATGCACTTCCCTTCCCTCTCAGCTTTGCAAGGACAGAAGGAGTTTTATTTTTCTTCAGCTAATTATTTTCAGATAAAAGCAAGTGTTGAGATTTGAAGCACTAGTTTTGTTTGCATCCTCTCATTGGGATGTTGCTGGGGCTGGAGGACTACCGTGGCTCCTCAGAAGTCATCCTGCCCAAGGTGACTGGTTCCAACATTTCTGCCCCTGGTTTTAACCAAGCTGTTCCAATTCCCACAGCTCTTCATGACTGGGCTGGCAGTGTAAGTGGACAACACTCCTGAAAGGCAGGTCAACAGTGCCTTCTCTGCACAGAGTGCTGTTGTGGCAGTCTGTCAGTGGTTCTGTGGTTTGTTGTGGTACATGGTACCATGACTCACAAGTGGCTACAAACATCGTTGCCCATTTTCCTGCGGGAGGGAGTTCAGGCCATATCTTAACAAATGCATTTCTTACTCATTCCCTGAACTGGCACTGTAGCCTTAAGCCAAAACTCACCAGTCCCAGGAAGAAACTGCAGAGATTTGAAGACTGTTTCTTTCCCAGTATTACCAGCGCTGACCTACCACCATATTACCAAACAGGGCTTGACTCTACTACATCCTAGGCACCAAATTAGCTTAGTTCTTCCAGGAAAAGTTTGGACAGTACCAGTCGCTCTCCAAGCATTAAGATCAAAATGTCATTTTATAGGTGGAGAAGCCAGCACAGAAAAACAGAACACCTTTCTTAAGGTCACAGAGTAGAGCAGTGGGAGAGCTGAGATATTTGATTATCACTATGGGTCCTGCCCTCAGCCAGTACCACCTCCACACACCAAGGTAATTTCACCAGCCCAGCCACTGCAAGATACTGTTTCAGCATCACTCACCACCTCCCAAGCTACTTGGTTCCTGGACAGCTCAGGCATTTACCGATGTTAAAGCTTCCCAAGGCTGTATGACCAAAAAGGTCTACGTTAAACCAAAAAAATACCAAACAGGGATGTCCACCTAATATAGCTTTCAACAGGATTTTACATGTCTCTGCTAGGGAAGAGCATACAAGCTTGTCACTCTATGGAAAAATGTGTATTTTAGTGGAATTCTCTGCACATAAATCAGCTCAAGTGCTGATGCTCAAAGCAGTGTGAAAGCAGAAGGAGTTTAAGTGAAGGCAGTGTGGGCATGGCACAATTCACAGAGTATTTCTCCTTTAATTCCACCTGTAAGTACAGTGTGCTGATATATGTATCTATTCACTGCATTTTGACCATATTTTCCCTTCTTGCTATGAAACCAGCCTCAGGCTTTACATGTTGCATGTCAGACAGAGATATCTCCCAAAACATCCTTCATGTTTTGGAGAAGTCCCCCACTTTCAACAGCAGAAGTTGACTGTTCACATGCACATGTACAGGGTTTTGGGAAGCAAGTCCTAAGTATAGGCAGCGGGATCAGGAAATGTACCAGACTTTAAACTGCAACACTATGAGTTTATGAATGGCATTATAGATAAAAATGAAAAGCAGGATCTTCAGAGAGTTACTGGTCTAGAGGTTCCTGAGCATTCTTGGTACAGTAAGCATGCCATCCATCTTGGGAATTGGTAGCTGTTCCATAGAAAGGTTTCTATGATTCAGACACAAGGTAGTTACAATGCGCTCCAGTCATTTTTACACTTTGGAGGAAAGTAGGGAGAAATTTTAATCTCGCAGTGCCAATATTGATTCTGTGTGATCCTAACCAAATAAGGATCAAGCTGCTTCCAAGATATTTTTTTAAATACTACATAAATTTCTCATTGGGAGAAACACTGCAAGTTTCTGATACAAATACATCCTCATGGTGAAATGGAGATTATTAGCGCATTGTGTTTATAGCATGAACCAGAGGTTTTGGATATTAGTGGGGCAAATACACAGGAAAGAGTTGTGATCTTTCATTTAGAAATCTTCTCTTCCAGAGCTTTACACCTCTCATTAGCCAACTTGCCACTGGGATTTGGAGCAGTGGAATGCAATGTTCACTCAAAGAAATGACAGGCCATTAGGCTATGAGCTCTTAGGAGTTTGGCTCTAGTGTGACTGGTTGCCAGTTTGCCACGGCCTCCAGCAACAGTTCAATACAAATAACTAGTGCTACATTTTCTTTTCCCACCTGTTTGCAAAACTTACCAGTGTGTTTTCAACACCGCAAGAAGCTGCTACAAGCTGGCATCTATATGTGCACACCAAAACGTGTATCACATGTCTATGAACACTGGGAAATAGTTCACACTTTTGAATCACCTCAGTTCTTGGGTTTGCATTTGGATTCTGTGTGGGATATGTGTGAAGGACATATGTGAAGGACAGAGACTATGGCATCTGTGAGGGCAGGTACACAGTGGGGTGGCTGGATGAAAATGCAGGAGGAATTGAGAGAAAATTGTCTGAACTACAGAGGACATGAAAATCTTGGCTCAGGATGGAGAGAGGTGGCAGGGCTGTACCTCTGCTCCTCCTGTGTGTCACTTGGCAGTATCACTCAGATTTCAGATCCTACTCTTTCTTGCAAGTCCTCAGGTCACTCATGGCCATGGTCTTTTCTGCAGGTGGCCTTCAATACACAGCACACAGAGCCAGCCAATCCTGGGCTGCACCAAAACCAGCATGACCAGCAGATGGAGGGAGGTGACTCTCCTTGACTCTGCTTTTGTGAGATTCCACCTGGAGAGCTGCATCCAGATTTGGGGGCCACAATATAGGAAGGATGTGGACCTGTTGGAGTGAATTCAGAGGAGGCCCATGGAGACAATTAGAGGGATGGAGTCCTTCCTTGATGAGGAAAGAATGAGAGAATTGGGATATTTAGCCTGGAGAAGAGAAAGCTCCAGGGAAACGTTATTGAAGCCACTCAGTACCAGAAGGGGTACAAGACATCTGTAGCGGGACTGCTTACAAGGACAAGGGGGAATGGCTTCAGACTGGAAAAGGAGATGTTTAGATTTGACGTTAGGAAGAAATTCTTTACTGTGAGGGTGAGAAGGCCCTGGCACAGGGTGCCCAGAGAACCTGTGGCTGCCCCATCCCTGGAAGTGTTCAAGGCCAGGCTGGATGGAGCTTTGAGAAACCTGACCTAGTGGAAATGTGTCCCTGCCCATGGCAGCTGGTCAGAACAAGATGATCTTTAAGGTCCCTTCCAATCCAAATCATTCTATGATTCTGTGATTTTGAAGGCTTGAACAGACCCTTGTAAGAAACTCTACAGCTCTGACACAGTTTGTGAACATCTCTGGCCTGACACAATGCCTGAGCAGAGGCATTTCTTTCAGACAATTCCTAGGAGATGGTTACTTCAAGAATTGCCTAGTGCAAATGATCCCCATTTTTCCTTACTGGATGGCTGTAAAAACTACCTCCCGAGCATGAAGACATTTAACAAGAGCCACAAACACTCATTCTGTCCAGTCCTTTTCCTGTACAGTAAAAAGAGAAGTACCTGGAGTGACAATTGTTGATTCAACCTGCTATTGGGAAAACTGAATTTGGAGCTGAACTTCACAAACTTTGCAAGGAGTTATATACTGTTGTTTTTCTGAAATTATGACTAAATGTGAAAAGTGTGGAGTTTAGCAATCTCTGTTCCAAGAAAATGTACTGGAGAACATGTCCCTATTTTTATCTATGTAAGTAAAAATATTCCAGGAGACATTAAACTTGACTATAGAATTTCTTGTACAAACAGGGCATGCAGCACATGAACTTAAGAATATTTTAAAAACCAGCAACACTGGACTTATAAAAATAAGAAAATTCCTCTTAAAAGAAAAAGAATTGAAGAAGACATAACAATTGCAGGCACTATAAGTTAAGTTAATCATGAAGCTCTTACATTCTTGTCCAAAATACTTGTTAAATGGGATCATGAAACCTGAGAACTTTTTAATGCACCTGAACTCAAAGCCAGATGTCTAGAAACCAGAACACAGGCTCCACCTGTGAGCTGTGGAAACTGTATCATCAACAGTAGTGATTGAAACAATAAGCATGGAACTCCCAAGGAACATTATGACAAAAAGTAGTACTGAAGGACTTTGATATTTGACCAGGCAAAATGGCAAAGACAGCAACACCATGATAAACAGCCTTGGTGTTATGAGCAACCATATATATTCCAGTGGAGGAATCTTTGAGGAGTACTGAAAAATTAGAGGAATACAGAGGGGAGATCTAAAATGAATTTCAGGTTGGAGGAAACTTACAGCAAGAGGCCTTCTGTGCTTCTCTCATCAAAAGAAGAAGGTGGGAGGTAAACTTGACTATTCCATACAAGCATATTCACAGAGGGAAATTTCCAGGGACTGGAGAGAGCGCTTTTGCATCCAGCAAAATAAAGCAGTACAAAATCTACCACTAGGACCTGAAGCAATAGGAAAATTTTGTTTTTGAAAGTGAGAGTCATCAAATATTGAAACAAGCTGCTAAGAATAGCAACAGAATCAACAGAATTTCCCCCTATCTTTGTATCAACATCAGATGTCTTTGTCTTGGACAAATGTACATTACAGACATATACCAGGTAACTGGATTCAGGGTCAGTGTTCTAATGAACTCTTCCAGCCCCAAGGTATAAATCTAGAGTTGGTGTGATTACTCCTAGTGCATTCTGGAAAGGATATAATAGAACCTGCTCATGTTTCAGGGCTTTCATCAATCTTTTTAAAGGATCATAAAAAGGATCTTGAAGGAAAGAGTTTCCTAAATCTGCAGGTTCCTGAGCTACTTGTTCTACATTTTCACTAAGTATCAGTAGTGTAGACCCTTCCTCCTTGTGCTTAATTTGTCTTTTTCATAGTCTTTTTGGTTATGTCTTTAGACATGTCCCTAGCAGCTTACTGGATCAAGTCTGGAAGACCTCACTCCTACAATATTATCCAAGATTCACAGCTTGTTTCTGTAGGTGTTCCTCTGCAGTCCAGGGTTAGCTAATGAATATCTTGATTGCAGCATTCATGAGAGATGATTTACATTTTTTCATTAAAAATGTCACTGGATGTCCAGTCTTCCATGCTAAAATATTTGAAGGCCCTGCCAACATCATACATGGCTGATATTAATTAGAGTAGAAGATGACAGCACTTGGAAAATGACCTTTAACAAGCGCTTGTTCTTTAGTTAGACTAGGTCATTACTAGAGATTATCAAGCATTTTCAATAAAACTGGAATCTCTGACTCCTCTTCAGCTTTAAATTTGAACGACGAAAAGTAGTGGAGACTCTTCCTCTGCCACTAGCCTGTCCCACCACAAGAGACAGCTGGTGATCCCTGTTTATCATTTGCTCTGAGTAGCATTCTCAGCACAGTTCCTTTTATCATCAACACACAGGTTGTGGTAAAGGGAAGAAAAGTGAGCTTGCAGTCTGTGTTGCCACAGGTAGCAGCCATGTCCAAAATACAGGCAGAAAGAACTTTAAGGAGCTGCATGACTGCACATCATCCTTGGGCAGTCCTTTCCCTGAACCACAGCTTCACTCCGGGCAGTGAGACTGCAGCTGGCTCCTTGATGCCATGGTTCATTCTAGTTTCTTCTAGGTGCTGTCCACCTTATAACACTGGAGTTTCAGAGTCTGCTGCTGGAAAAAATCCATTTAGAGACAGTCTGTGCTCACACTTCAGTCACACCAGGTCCCATGGAGCGGAGGACAAAGCTGCAAGCCTGGCACACATCATGCAGAAAAAAGAGCAGTGGGGGCAGTCACTCTGTTCCAGCAGTTCTGGACAAGATGGGGTGAGCAAAACAAAAATCTCCCACCCAGCCTCTCTGTTCAGAGAGCAGAGCTTCCCACCACGCTCCACAGCTAGTGGTCTCCATCAAATCCTGCCACTTGCTCCTTTCTGTGCGAGCCATTAAGTGAAGGTTCTGGGCATAAACCGTGCTGAGAAATTACACTGCAGTTTAAGAGAGTCAGAATAGAAGTCCTGCTTAGGAAGCAGTTTGAAATTATTGAGAGTAGCACTTCACATTTCCACAGCAGAAGCCTTTATAGGCTGGAAGTCTCAAACCTTGATCACTTCCAATTGAACCACTTATAAAAAATGTGCACTGCTGGAATATTTTAAATGACTGTGTGCAGTGTGTACTGACTGAACATTAGGGGCTTCAATTAAATAACAGTTCAGAACATAATGAACTGAAAAATTTCACACTCTCTAAAGTGAGATAAGTATGAAGTGAAGAGAGAATTAAGAAATAGTGTTCTGAAAGTGGCACCAGCTAGTGCCTGATGAGATTCAGGCAGAAACACAACAGAACATTTTGTGAATTAGGGTGTTATGTTTTGTTTGGTTTTCTGGTTTTTTTTTCCCAGATCCCTCAGAGAGCACAGGAAATGGCCAGGTCCTTTTTTTATCTTAAAAAAGGGTGACAGTACTTGTGCTGAAATTGGTCATGCACATATCCTGTGTGAGCCTGGCTTGGTCATGTCTGAAGTTAGGCACTTCTGGAGGCACAGTTGGTCAGCTGCTCCCTGCTGTGGGCTCAGTGGGTAATCTGGAGCCCAAGTCCAAGGTTCTGGCCTGATATTTAGCTAACACCAAGTCCTTCTGCAGGTCTTACACTTACTAATGAAATAATGTTCTCCTGCCTGAACGAGACAGATACAATACAACATTTGAAAATGCTTGCATGCAGCTATGGAGAATGATGCAGCAAAGATGTCCATGCTGTCCATTTTCTCTGAATGTCAGTTACGGAGAAAAAGGAGGAGCAAAGGTAGAGATCCTGCACCACAGCATGAGGCATTTGCTCCAGAATGCTGCAGCATGCTTTACAAAAGAGAAAGCTGACACTCAGAGTGCCAACACACTGCATTTTGGTAACTGCTAACTTCAAACTAGGGCTATTCTCCCTTTGTTCCACAGCTGGCTTGTTAGCTTTGGAGGCAAATCCCTTTACAGACTTCCATGATCTCTCCAGCACACTTATTTGGTTTGAAATGGAACAAAATGAGGTCTTATTCCAGTAAGTACCGTATTTATCCCGTTACCAGAAAGGGCACGGGTGTCTTTAGAGATCTTGCAAGTATGAAAGATGTTTAAAAAAACCAACGAACGTAAAAACCAGGAAAATTGGCACACTTCAGATTTTTAGGCTTATTAGGTTTAACATTTCTATGTTTGAGGCTTCAACTGACTCATTACTATTTTTCTGCCTGTATTATTTCATAGCAACCTTTCAAACCTCCTTCATTTTTTAACTGGTGAAATCCTATAGCCAAATTCCAGCTGACCGAAGCAGCTGTACTCTCTAGGAGCCCAAGAAGGCTGAAGATGATGGACAACCATATCAACCTCTACCAAGGCTGATGTATCACTTACATTTGACTTAAAACTAGACCAAAAAGGTCCAAAAGATGAAAAGTAAGTGGATTTTATTTAGTGGGTACTTCAAGACGTAGAGTTAACTCAGTTTGCCAGCAAGTGTTCATGGGGATGTTAATAATCAGGAGCCTGCATTTATTCCAGTTTACCTGACATAAACCCAGCATATGAAAAAACTGAACAGTCTACAAAAACCATTTATAAGCATATGTGGTAAGCTTAATGATTTAGGAGTTCTATAAAAATTGTAAGTATACTCTGATCTTCAAAAAAAGGTTGTCAAATAAAATAAAATAGGAGGGAAACTTATGCACATTTCCTCAAGCTCCATATTGCCAAACTGATGAGTCTGTTATCAAAGACTCGGTCTGACTGGTCTTTTGAGGAATGTAGGAAATCCAGCCCAGACCACTGAACTTTCATTCTGTCATGAATAGAAAAAGCATCAAAAGCAATGCAAAAACCTTGCTCCTTAGACAACCATGTAATTATTTGCCCATGGAATCAGTTTCTACCTTCCATCCTCAATCTAAATATGCTTGTAATCTTAGGACTGAGGGCTAATTTTCATCTTAATTTTGTCTATTTCCTTTAACAGAATCTGAAGCATTGAGACCAATGCTTAGCCTTTTCAGACTCCTCCTGAGTGGTGGGTTTCTTGTTTTGTTTGCCATAGCATGAAGTGTCAGTGGTCAACTATGTTTCATTGGGTCAGTCTGAGGCTCTCTGCCTTTCAGACTCCCTTTGGTCCTTTTATGTAAAGGAGGATGAATGGGACTGCAGCTGGACCAAACAGCAACTTCCAAATTCATCTTCAAGTTTGTTCTTCAATTTGCAGCAAAATTCATTCTTGACCACTTGTAGCAGAGGACAAAAAGCTATTAAGATATTGATCTCTTCAAGTCTTTGACTTCAACATTTCAAAGAAAAGGGTCGAAGTCATAAAATTATACAAGCTTATATTCTTAAAAGGTAATTACCTTAAAAGATAAAAACCCATAGCAGAGGTTTTAAATTTAAGTTGCTTTTATGAACAAGGCATAGATTTCAACTGTGATTAGGGCTGTCTCCACATGGATTTTCTGTTAGCAACATACAAGCTTATGAAGCAGGTCTGTCCCTAAAGCAGGGCACTACGTGGTGGGTGATTTTAATGGGACTCAGCAATCTCTGAGCTTTCCATAATTTTGCTAGATTTGAAGATGACCAACAAATTCTTAACACTTGACACTTAAGTAACATATGAAATGCTTACACAACGTGTAGGGAAATGCAGAGATCAAGGTTTTTTTAACAAATCAGCCTTGAAACATCAAAATAGGCCGTTTTGACAGATCAAATGTTTTCAGTTTGCTACATGAGGAAGATATGCAAAAACTCACCCTTTCCTGCAGATTTATGCAGTTTAGACTAACACACCCCTAAGACAACATTTTTGTCAGTAAATCAACCAACTATGCCTTTCCCTAAAGACCTTTTCTTACTTTATATATCTGTACTATTTGTTACCTTGAAGAGTCTTTAAAGGCTCTCTCATATAGAAGTTCTACTTTGACTTCATTGTCTGTATTTGACTGTTTATGTCTTCTTGGAAATGGGATGGTTCTCAGTGTTTTCCAAGTTAACATTTTGTTTGCATTTGCCACCACTGACCAAGCTCAGGGAAGATGCCAGATCAGAGCAGGTACAATTACATCTGTGGATCCCAGTCTGTCCTTGGGGGAGACTTAGCACTGCTGTTATAGCAATGCTTTCTTCCCTCAATCCATAGCTAGGGAGAAAAAAAATCCCAATGCTTAATGATCTTCTATTCCTAAAGAGGAAGTGCTTATTTTAGTAAACATTTGTTCTAAACAAGTACCAGGCCCATCTCTTTCCTTTTTTCTAGAAACAATCTTGTACTTTGTTCACAAAACTATTTCAGATGAACTTAAAAATGTAACCACCTCTTGTGACCAGAACTACAGATTCAGGCTCTGCCACCCTCTTGCAGCCCCTTCTTCATGTCAGAAAACATAATAATACTTCTTCATCTCAGAAAAATACTGCAAAAATTGGGCTTTGTGAGTGCTGCGAGGCATTTAGAAACCATTGGGAGAAAACGTGCCATGAAAGTGAATGTCTTCACTGCGGGATGCAAATATATGTTAAGCAATAAAATTCTATTTCCTAAATAGGCTTGTCTTGCTTTGATATTCAAGAATATGAAAAAAAGCCACATATACTTCTCATTTAATCCTGCCAAGATACAAAACTTGCCTATTTTTATACAGTTGCCCAATATGGATGACAAAAATAGCTTTCTTAATAAAGAGAAAGAAAATGCTAGCTAATTTCTCCTGATGCAAAGGCATGAGGCCGACCTCAAGACTGCACATCATTTTAGGCTGAAATTCTACCTGTTGAACTTCATTTTGCTGAGGAACAATGCCGCTGCTTCTTGAAACTCAGCTTAAGACAGCTGAATTGTTCTGTCAGAGGACATTACTACTCCCAAAAGTAAAATCCGCAGAAAAGATTAATATACTTTGCAGAGAGTAAGCTCAATAACTATCATTGTGCTTTGTATTTGCTTCTTGAAACAGATGATATTTGATCACTTGAAATGATTACTTAGCTTTGGCTGAGAATGTTTTGAATCAAGTGGCTCTAAATCATCTGTCCCACAAGTATTGCTACCAGCTAGTGAGCGTTTAGACAGCATTAGCACAGGTTAATAACTCCTCTCAAAGGGAGAAAGGGCAGGGAGTACCTCGAGAGCGTGCGTGCGTGCGTAAAAACCTCTGGGGACAAGGCAAGAGTTCTTAAAGCAATAGCTAGACCTCTCCCGTGAAAAATAAGCCACATCATGCCAAACTGTGTTGCATTTTAAACTCAAGAGCCACACGTTTTTTCCAGGGGGAAATAATTTCATCTAACTCCGAGTGATGATATTTGA
>VZTN01028462.1:342-62341 GCA_013400515.1 Erpornis zantholeuca
GATAAATAGCCCTGTTTATCAATACAGTAATCAGCTGTGTATATATATATATATAGAAAAAAGGAAACTACTTGTTTAGGCCTTAAAGGCCTAAATCATCTTGGAACGGAAGCATCCATGCACAGCTTCAACTTCCAGAAAACTCCATTTAGGCTCACTAGTACCAAGAACAGGAATTGGACCTGCGGATTACAAGGCACTGAGCACAAGAATAATGAAGATCATTCACATGGAATCATGTGAACCAGGCTTAATCTGTCACTTCTCCTTGGCAGAAGGCATTTCTAATGCACTTGGTAACCTACAGAGACCCTGTCCAAGAACGGGAGACCCCTGGAGAAAATACTGAGTATAAGAAGCCACATCAATACAATTTCTGCCCCTCCCTATCAGGAGCTACAAAAAACTGAGACAGGGGACATGGTAGCACTTTTATTGGGAGATTACTGGGACTATCTACACAAAGTGAAATGGAGTGAGGCAGAAATCATGGGAACCAACATTTTGGGAGACTGAAAATCACAAAGGTCACCTTCTCACAAAGTGTCAGAAGGGCAAATCAAACCATTTCTCACAAGTCTGTGTGGGATCAAGTCACAGAGGAGATTTTTCCAGAAGAAATACACAAAATAATTTCCACTTCTTCCACTGGACTGAGAGATAAACAAGTGACATTTCAATAGTGAGTGCCTGCATTGGGGAGTCACCTCTATAACTACCATTCTACAATCTTATAGATGTCAGAGGCTCCAGTTTCCAAGACTTCTGTATATTAAAAGTTCCCCAGCTGCTATCTAGCAGCTGCCTCCCTACTTGGTAACATTTAACTAACATTGCTTGCACTATTCTAATTACTGGTATGATAACAAAAGCCAAATGTAAAAATTTTACCTCTGTTCACTGCCTCTTAAATTAACAGTCTCATATTACAAATATTTGAGAAAAGTTCTGAGGACATATTAATATTTAACTTTTCATTACACTGGTCTAAAGTACAAAGAACAAAATTCCCTAATACAGCATTGCTTCAAGCTGACATACATAATTCATTCCTCCTATTGGGATACAAGTTTTCTCACTGAGGAGGAAAAACTGTGCACTGGCAGCAATATGGTAAGACTCTGGTTGAAGATCAGATCCTGGTTTTGTTTTAAATAAAAAAGTCCAATATATTCCTCTTTTTGGTTCGATTTCTGCATTAGAAGCTGAAAATGGACAGTGTTCTGCCTGCTTCTTCTGGCTGAAGTACATTGCTCTCCAGTGAATCCACTGCTCTCCCGCTGCCCAATTGCCCCTAATTTCAGGCCAGAGTTAATGCTTCTCATGGAGCATCTTCTTGACAGCAAAGAACAGGCACAAAGAACATGTACACAGCCATACATAGTAGCTTTTCCTTGAGCTATAACCCACTGGGTAAGGGCTGACCATTCACCTAAACATTCCCTACCGAACCTAGACAGAAAAATCAGTGCCACTTGCTCGAGGCAAGATAGCAGCATCAAAATGGTTACTTACATCTTTGCCACTTCTAGCCATGTTTACACAAGCTACTGCCTTCAAACTTCCTGAATTTTTAAAGAAATCAAGAATAAATAATTATACCCATACTGAAAGTTTAGAGATTCTCTTCAGCTAAAGACCTGGACATGGTTTTTCTTGCACAGACTTCTGCTACAACCCCAAAGCAGCACAGAAAATTACTTCTATTTGTCACAGAGGATGAAGCATTGGAATACCTGTTTCAATAGTACACTAAACATGTTAACCACAGCAAGACATCCACAGTCCAATTGTAAATATTCTTCTGTAAATGGTATTATGAAACAATGCTCTGTCTGTACTGGCAAGAATTATGCTCAAGGTAAGCTGGTTGTACCCAAATACAAACCAAGCAAGGTTCAATCCAACAATTGCACACCCAGCGTTCTTGATGCATGATAAAAGTCAGAGCAGAGTTGAAGTAAGTGACCCAAGGAAGTAGCCCTTTATCAGAGTTCAGAGTTTTGGGAATGACTTTTTTTTGGTTGGTTTTTTGTTGGTTTTTTTTTTTTCCAATTTTCAACATTCTGACCACATACCTTTCAGTCAATTAGCTAAAATCATGCTGAACGAGCTTGTGATTAGTAAACAGCTCGTTCTGCTTCAGGAAAACGAGCCTTCCATAGTAATTTACAACTTGCTGTGCAAGACTTCAGCTAAGTTTAAACCACGGCCAAAACAGGAAACTCAGCAACAAGAACTCTTAACTCATTTCAAATGTCATTAAAATTCCTTTGCTCCCTTCTACAGAATAATCAGGCTAAGGACACCAAATGGTATGAAAGTGTTAATTTTTAATCAGCAACCAGGAACATGAGGAGTGAATGCAAATGCTGTCACCCAGCACTGGCTACAAAGCCTGAGTAAGGAGACTTTGAGATAGCTCTCCAGGCAATGATTTATGAACACTAATCCTTCAGCAGGGGTTCACAAAGATCAACGGATTGATAGCAACATCTTGTGACATCTGGTGCCTTGTGCTTTGCTGCCTTCAGCTCAGGATTTTAGACTAAATTATTGGTACTTCATCTGGAGACCACAGGTACAAGGAATTATGACTAAACTCTTGTCTGGCCTCTTTTGATTTCTTAAGGCAAAACTGCAGCTTTCTTCCCTGGAGCCTGAGAGATCTATTTTTAGAAAGTAAAAATGAAATTAGGTGTTATACATAAGCATGCCAAAGTCTTAAATGCAGAGAATGTGACAATTCTTCTTCTTTGTATCAATGCAGAACCAGATTTTTACCTTACACCAGACCGTAACAAGAAAAACAAGGGTTCACTTAGCCTGAGAAACAAACAAAAATGGATATAACAAAAGCAAAGGATTGGAAAAAAAAAAAAAAGAGAACACACCTTAGTGAAATGACTATGGCAGAGAAGAGCAGGAAAGCAAGTTATGGGGCCAGGGACCATCAAAGTAACCGCCCTCAGTTCACAGGCCAGAAAAGTAGAGGCAAAGAGCTTAAAAACTTCCACAAGACCTATTAGTTGCCACAGACTGAATTCATGTTAGGAAGTGAGATATCTAAAAGCTACTCATTTAAGTTCCTACAATTAACAAGAGTTCCTACAAATAACAATTACAATTAACAGCTGCAGAGATGACTCACCCCACGTGGCTATGGAGAAGGCTCCTCTCCCTTCTACTGACCAGCAACCCTAAATGGTTGAGGTTATGTGAAATAAATCCAGGCACAGTAAGGAAATGAATCTCAACATTTGCTTCTTAGCTCTAATCACTAATTACAAAAGTTGTAAATGCCCTCCAAAGAATAGAGATATTTAATTCCTTTTTGCTTTTGACAGTTTTCCAGAAATAAATTTGTATTTTATCCTGTTTGTTCTCAGATTAGCATGGGGATGCATTTAATTGGGCACAGTGGGGAAGTTAATATCCTTGGGTGAAATAATGCAGAGACTTAGATCCTTGGTCACCCTACGGACATTGCATGTGGCATAAATTAGCACAACATCTTTCCTGTTAATGAACAATGAGAAACGGTTTTTCAGTAATTTTTAAAAAATGTTAATCTATACAGCATTTCCTCAGAAGTCTCAAGAACTTATCCACAAACCTAAATCAAGAGACTTTTCCACAGGCTTTACTTCTCCCATGAGGAGAGCTCTATTTTGTTTATCTCTGGAACACACAGGCTTCTTTTAATGCAGCAAGTTTTTGTGCGTGCCAACTACAAACTATATTAGACTTGGTCAGAGCTTTTCTGATACAACCTTGTTTTCTCTGGCATGAAATGCAGATCTGGGGCATCACAATATTTCACAGGTCCATTCTGGATGGAACACTGACCACCTCAGCTGTCTGCTCACCTCTGAGAATGCCACAATTTATGTCATCAATTAGCAGAGCCAGATGTCACAAAATATTGATCAAAATAGTATATTTCTTTTCTCAATGAACTAAGTGTTCATAAATAAATTTTTTAAATTTTACCATCTACATCAACTTAAGAATTTGTTTCCTTTTTTTTTCCATCTCAAATGAAACTCTTTACAAATGAAGTTAGAAGCTTCAAGGAATATGCCTTGAACTACAAGTATTTCACAAACAAACATGTGCATTATGAATTTGCAGGAAGGGACATTGTGGATCCAGTACATCAAATGCAAAGAAAAAACTTCTTTCTGGTCATTACACTTTTTCCTACTTTTCCACTACCAGTCAGCCACGCGTTCTGCAAAACGAGACTGCAATAATCTGGTAAGGTAGGAAAATTTCTAATGAGGCTTTCCAAACATGCCTTCCTCCAATATCTAGATACTCACTGTAACAACATCAACATCTGCTGCTGGGTTGTCTTTCTTTATAGCAAAGAGCTAAATGCTCTACTTTGTTCTTATCAGCCTAGTTTTCTGCCTTGTAGATAGTTGGCTATATCCCATCTCTCTGATGTAAGTTCAAAAGAAAACTGTGTAAATGTAGGTTCAGGCAAAAAAAGATGTACATTTGAATTGTCCTGAAAAAATAAGCTGGATTTCTTTTTCTACATTTCCGACTACTTCCATCATACTGTTAGAACCAGTCTACTTAACAAAAATGATTTATGAGCTCACCAAAAAAAAAAAAGAGGGAGTGAGAGAAAAACCTTTAAAGGAGGAAGGTTTCTTTAGAAAGCTGTAATTTTAAAAGCATTTATCTTGAATCACAGTCAAAATGAAAACGACGGCTGCTGCAGCTGCAGTCTATTTGAGCTACTGTTCCTTTGCTATTCTTCAACAGATGTGCACAGAAGATGAAACACAAAATCATATTTGCAATGGATATACTGAAACGCACAGCAAGTCTTCTCACAAGCCGAGCAGAATAGAAAATAGAGCTGCAGGAGTTTTTTTAACCTGGAGCAATAAAGCGCTCAAACTCGTGGTCTCTGAACTTGAGGCAGAAGCAGTGCACACCTGACCTGACAAACAAAAACCAAGGGACACAGGTCATTCCTGTCCCAGCAACATGTCCAGATGGACCAAGATTTACCACCTCTGAAGCAGTGCCCCGGGTATTTTTAGTGCAGTCACGTCCTCCTGATACTTTACCATGATTTATGAACTACAATTTTCTTTACAAAAAAGAAGCACTAAAGAATTTGATAAGCAGAAAAGAAAGTATGAAATCCTGCGGTAATCACTTCCAGAGCAGTCATTCATAATGGCAAAGAGGATTATGACTGCAGCTTGTTGGATAAGCAGATGAGCTCTCACAAATTAAGGATGCTACTTCCTTGGCAATGTGAGGGCCAAATGCTGATATTAAAAGGAAGAAAGTATCAAAGACAGCAAAGGCCTGATTCTGTGATTTGAAAACTGTCCGAACTAATAATTAATACACAGCTGGGCTTACTGTCTTATTCCAAGAGTTTATTCTGTTTAATGCTTCTAAACTCCAAGTAATCCCAAGGCACGGAGATGCAATGGGTTTCTTTGCAAGATCTTTTACTTTTCCAGCAGCTGTTTATTGCCTCAGCTGACTGGGATCAGGACAGCTCCAGGTCTGTAGAGCAATGCTGGCCCCATGTACTGCCCTACTGGACCACGGAAGTTCTCCACCACTCCTGCCTTCTTCCAGCAGGATCTGCACATCTGTACAGGGAGGCTGGGAAGCTGCTTTCACACGCTCCTCTCTCTGTTAGCAATGAGTGTACACAGATAATATTGCTTTCAGATGTACAAATCCCCTCATGTGGCAGTTTTGAAATATCCCAAACCACAGATTCTTCACAACATTTTACATATGAATAGGACATTGTCAGCTCCCTCACACCCAGACTGCACTTCACCACACAGAAGAGTAAAATACACATTAGCACTATAAAACTTCATCCCAATTAGCATAATCTGTATTTCCATTATAGAGCCCAGCTTTACAGCCAACACCCGGTGAGGCACTGAGCATTCTGGATCCGTCTTTCTCTGACGAGAAATTCTCCAAACACAAGAAAATCATTCAGCATGGTGAATGCTGAGATCTCAGTGCCTGCTTGTGTTTAAGCAGTCCTACTCTCTTCATCTGTCTCCTTCCACTGCCCCCATCATTTCAATGACTTTAATTAAAATCTTTTGATGGACTGTGTCTGCAGCGAGGAAATGCAGCCATGCCTCACACATACACAAGTGGATGAGCCAAGCACACCAACTCCACCTCCTGAAGGCACATCCCAGAGGAAAAAAGGAGTGAATGAGGAATGATTTTTTGGTGATTTTACATCCAATGAGAGCTTTCAAAGGGGAACCAAAACAGGCAGCAGTGGCAACAGATACCTATTCTAGTATCACTAACAAATAGGATGCTGGATGGACTAAACATTTTTAATTGACTGGGACTTTTCCTCCAAACAGTATGGATTTGCTATATGCATATAAAGGCAACATGCACATACAGCATAGGGCCACTATGCAGGTAGCTTTCCTCTGCATTAGTTGGGAATGGAGGACTCACATAGCACTTCAACATAGTTTCTAAGGCTCCAGAATACCAGATACCTACGTGACCTCTACTGGTAGTAACAGTATTTAACAATTAGCAAGTAAAATATTAAGCTTTGGTTTCAGCAAAGTAGCCTGTCAACTGCACTGAGAAACAGTGTTGGTGTTGCAGCTGGTAACCAGTAAGCAGCTAAAATCCAGGATCTCTCTGACAGTATCGTTCTGAAGGAGACAGGCAATAATACTGCTTGACAGAGCCACGGACTCAAGAAGTTCTTCTGTAGGGAACAAATAGTGTTCTTGCCCTTGTGATGTCTCATGCAGAGAAGGACAGAAAGAGCAGGAGAAGAAACAAAGGAAAGTACCCTTTTCAGAAGATTTTCCTAAAATAATTCCCAACTAAGCAATAGTTCATCTCTCAGAAAGACAACTCTTCTTTCTAAATTTGCTAGGAACAGAACACCTTGAGCAACTGATTTGATGCCAAATTTTCCTCCCCAGCCATAGCCTTTTACTAAGCTGAGGTGACCTCTCCACACCTTCCAGCCACTTCATCTTGTGGTACATCTGTCTCCTCACCTCTGTGCATGCACCTTATGATCAAGGCACCTTCTGACTTTCCTTTATTCTCTGACAAGTTCCTGGGCACCTTATCACTCATTCCTTTCTTGGGCACACACTCAAAGCTACCACTGCAGCTTGCTGACACTGGGGCTCCCCACATCACACAGCAGCACAGCAAAGGCTGTGGCAGGTCCCACAGGATGAGCAAGTGCCACCTCCCCTCGCTGGCCCTGCCCAGCACCCTCAGTGCTCTCCTGTGTGCCAGGCAGCAGGCAGGACAGCTGCTGAACCACCACCCTCAAACCCTTTCCCTCACTTCCAACAAAAGAGGGTCCTCTACTAAGTAAGTATCACCTAAATTTTATTCCTCTATGCATTCACTGCTGCTAATTGACTAAAACTGGGCTGCCACCCAAGTCACTGGGTGTTCACAATTCTGCATTAATGATCTGCAGTTCTCTTCCTCTCCATTTACCACTGCCCTAACTTTTGCATCCTCTGTAAATTGGATCAATAAATCAGTGTGTTTCATTCTGGATGATAAATTAGACCACTTAACAAGCATCAGCCCAAAATATGGTCCCCCAGGGGTCCCATGGGAAATGTAGCTGCTTAGTGATGATTTCCCAATTACAGCTATTTTTACAAACTGTTCAACATTTTTTAAACCAGTACTACGTGTGCTAAATTGACATGCATTCACTTGCCAATTTAACTTTTGAGTTGTTCATTCCTATATCACCTGTATAGGAGTAATTCTGACATTATATCATTAAAACAATGAGGGTCATCAGCTTGGAGAATTAATTTTAAAACATTTATTTCTGAAAGATATTAGGCTCATTTTCTGTCTTTAACCTTCCAAGGCTCCAGAGAAGGCTTCTGTGATGTATTCTACTCCTGCTTTGCTCTCGACTCTGCATGGGTTAATTTTATCACAAGTTCTTGAAAGCTGAAACATTGAAACTGCATTTTAATTGAAAGTACTTTACACTTACAGCTTAAAAATATAGAGCAGAATAAAAATTACAATCCAAGAGATGCTTTCTCAAGCCACGGAGCTGAATGGCAGATTGTTCCCTCCTGATCACTCTTATCTCAGATGGCTGCTGCTTTTGGGGCAATTCTTAAGCTTTATTTGGAAAACTCCATTTGTCTTTATTAAATATTAATCAGCCTTTACCAAGGAGTATACGTAAAAACTGTGTTAAATAACAGAACACAACAAGTGAAAAAAATAAAGCTGGTTTGATTTCAAATTTACAATAAGGGGCTGTCACATATTGTCGCTTTCCAAGCTGAGATAAATCATCTCAGCTCCATGAACTCAAACAGATCTCTGTCCTTCTGCGTGGCTGGGAATTGCACCTCAACTGTGAAAGGTGAAAGGAAGATTTACTGAGATTGACTGCTTGAGTCCTCAGCAGGCAAAGCAGTGAAATCATTTTATTCAGCTGGGAAGGAAATCATTTGTGTGCTTAGGTGGAGCTACTCATGCAGGTATGATATGAGTGACTAGATTACACCCATACATGAGTGAATATATACTTGCATTATTGATGTTGACACAGCAAACCAGTGTTTAACCCACCACCAGAAAGTGGTGGTTTTTTATTTTGCAAATAATTTTCAAAAGTTGTAACATGATGAAACAGCAGTTTATTTTGGTTTCTCCTTTCCATTCTCTATATTTTGCTTCTATCTATTTCATTACAGGGCTCTCAGGCTGAAAGCTTAAGTAATATTCAGAGAAAATGGCAAGGTGAATTTTTCATCTAATATTAGTCTCTTAATTAATAACCTTTAAAAAAAAAAAAACATAGGACTTTTCAACTACTCTATTTAATCAAGCTCTTGACACAATATCTTCCTGTCAAAACCTATTCTATTTTTCTGAAATCTTTATCCCCCCTTTATGCCTCTCTGACCTTTCCTGTCCTGCAGATGTTCATTTGTGTCCTACTTATCCTATGAGGAAATTAAAACTCAGGGTGGTTAGCTGTTGCTGATACTCTGATCACATGTCAAGACAATTTCACTGTTTCTCTTGCAACTATGCCACTTCCCTTCTAAGAGAGAACAACAGCCCTAAAGCCTACACCCTCCATCAGCCCAGCCCCAGCACCAAAGACCTCTTGCCTCACTGTGGAATGTCCCTTTAAGCAGGAGGCTCTCCCTATCTATGTCATTTTGCCATACCAGTAATTACAGAATCATGGAATGGTTTGGGTTGGAAGGGACCTTAAAGATTCTCTAGTTCCAACCCCCGCCCCTGCCACCATGGACAAGGACACTTTCCACCAGACCAGGTTGCTCAAAGCTTCATTCAACCCGGCCCTGAACACTTCATGGATGGGACATCCACAACTTCTCAGTGCCTCACCACCCTCACAATACAGTATTTCTTCCTTATATTTAATCTGAATCTACTGTCTTTCAGTTTAGAGCAATTTCCCCTTGTCCTGTCACTCCATGCCCTTGTAAACAGTAATGCTAGCAAATACTGAAATTCAAATAAACTGTCTTAGGCTAAAGTTCAAGTTCGTAGAAATAATATGTGCTTGGGGATTTGGTGTCAACTCTTCCATAAGCTTCCACTTGTGGCTTTCTTCAAAACATCTGATAGCATCATCCAATGTTCCAAATATCTACCCCATCACAGCTACAGCTAAAAACGAGTCTCCAGTTGGACAATGCAACAGCAACCATCTTTTTCCAAACTAGGTCTGCTTCACAAACTCCCTGCTGGAGGTAGTGCTTTGCATCAATACTTTTTTATGGAAAAGGGTGGAAATGCTCCACTTACATTCTCACAATTTTCCATGCAAAGAAGCCTCAGAGAAGCTTCCCCATGGCCATGTGGAAGCTGAATCTTCAGGACACCCTTTGGGAGGTGTTCAGGGCTGGTGGCAGGTTGAAGCTCATCCCAACTTGCTCTCCCTGAAAAACACCTGGTGGTCAAGTCATCCCTATCCTTAAGTCAACCCCACATAAAACACAAAGTGCAGGGAGGGAAAAGAGGAAGTGAAACAAGCACAGCAAACCCCAACCAAATATTAAGGGTTTCTCTCCTTTACTTGTTAGCTCTTTATACAGCCAAAAGACAGAGTTAAGCTACGCACATGACTAAGGGCTTCCAGCACCAGGGGTTTCTCAATGCTATATGTCTAATCAAAAAGTCAACAAGCTCCATCATGGATTTTTATCGCTAGGATAACACTGAAGAAAGAAACCACAAGACTTCATTTCCTTTCTCCCATGTTTTTCAAACAGCATCTGTTTGCTCACCGCAGACAAAACAAAACACAGGCTTCTTCCCTCCCTTTAAACTTGAGATTAAGACACTCAAATAGTCTTTAATATTGAGAAACAAGTGACCAAAATGTTTCTTCCAAACCCAAACAGCATTTTTCTTTGCCACCACCCAGACACAACACGGTCACACCAGTCACACGGGCTCTGCAATCTCCTTCCCAGAAGCTCCCTCCCAGCAATCCCTTTCTCTTCCCCACAAAAAACCTTAGGTCAGGATTAAAGGAGGGGAGGGAATGTCTGAAATACAAAAGGTTTTTCACTGGCCACATCAACTACAATATGCGAGACAGAAATGATAAAAGCCAAAGGAAGATTTTCAGTTTGCCAGCAAAAAGTATCCATTAAAAGCAGTCATCGAGGCCAGATGCCAAGCTAAACACGTACAGGGTGACGGCCAGCCCCACCATTTGTCACTTGGTAAAATCTCTGTGTCTGGGCTAACCCTTCAAACAAGCACTTAGAGACACCTTGCTCCCCAAATCACACTGAGAGGAGATGAGCAGGATGAACTGCAGGCCACCCCCAATGGTCACTAACGATGCAATTTATTTCTATCAGATATGGCATCACAGCAACTGGTATTACTGTTTGACTTGAGAAGTGTAGAACGCAGCAAGAGCAAACACTTTTTCCTCCCTAAATCACCCCTTTCCTCTTCCCATGGCCTTTCCCCTGAAAAAACGTGAAGAAAGCAACAAAGTAAAAATAAGACTTATAAAAAGCTGTGTGGCACAAATAAAAAAAAATTTCAAGCTTTAAAAAAAAAAAAAGAAAAGAAAGGCAAGCTTCTTAAAACCCCTAACCATATTCTACTATCTTTCTCTTTTCAGTAACAGCCATTACAGGAAATACTTGTGCACTTTCTTACCCAATTCTATAATTTGACTCCTGTCACTGCACAGGCACCAGTGGTACTGAATTTACATGGGAGTCACACCCAGAAGGTTATTAAAAATACGAATTACACAATCCAGTGCTGAACCCAACAGCTTTCCCGAATTATGGCCGTTTCCTAAAATATGAGCTGGTACCACACTGCCAACTGGAGCCAAATGCATGACCACCCCGTATCTATCCAAACCGCTTCAAAGGAGAGCAGCAGCAAGAAGTGACTGCAAAGCAGGGACACTCAGCCCGAATTCTGAATGCAAGCACGGGTTTATTATTAGGTTGTTCTTTTGAGTTATACAACCAATGCCTTGGCTACACTGGATAAAAATAAAAGCACAGTACTTCACAGATCACCTGCCTCTCCTGACACGAGCTGCTGCCTGTGCTCCACAGTGAGGAGGAGCACCGAGCTGGAGGGAGGCACACAGAGAAGCCTTGTGGCTCCTTGCCTTGGGTCCCAACCACAGCCCTGGGTGAGTGGGAGCAGAGACCGGGTCACACAGACACCCAAGCTGGCTCCCACTGCCACTGCCGACACTGCAGAGCCCTTCCAGGGGAAAGCAGAGAGTAATGGAGAGGTCTGAGGCGGAAAGAGCATAGCCACAACCCAACTTCAACCACTTTGCTCTCAGAATGAGGAGAAAAATACCCCCTTACATCAAGAGTGTGGGCCAAAATAACATGGGGGCAGACCCAGAATAGAGCTAACAATGTCACTAGATCAAAAGATGCTATTAAGGTTTACATCTGTTTGGATGATATAAGCAACTAGTCATTGGTAGACAGGATTAATTTTTCAATATGTAAAATCTGAACTCCATCATGAAACAAAGAGAAAAAACTCTTTTCAGGAATCAGCAAGGACAGCAAATCCGTTGTTTTTCTCAGATTTATACACCAACAGCTACTCACACCACTCAGCATTGGCTGCCTGTCACCTTCCTGCCCTCCACTACAAGTGACTTCAATGACTTTTCTCTTGGCCCAAAGAATTTTTGAGTTACTAAACTACAAAATAGCAGCTATTGAAAAACAAAAGAACACAGCTTGTGATAAACATATCATGCCTGGAACAGATCATTCAAGAACAGCTTCAGAAAAAAATACTCAAGACTTCAGATTCCCTACTGGAAAAGAAATAAACTCTACATACTAACTCAGGATATTCTGTGACTCTATGACTATTATTTGTCTCCATTTAACATTCCTAAAGAGCTGCTCTTATTTATTTAGCAAGAGTTAACCAATCCAACTTGAGAAATGCCTAATTCCATCATAATTTTCCTTCACATCATCATCATATACCTTGTGCCCTGTTCTTAAATCTGGATTTGCACTCCTCAAAATCCATGGGCAAGACTCAAGTCTTGGGCCAAAATTGTTGCCGAGGAAGCAAAGGTTTCCCACAGATGATACCTCCCACTGGAGTTTACTTCTGGCTTCTACTTTTGGTTCCCTCACAATCTTCTTGTGTAACCTTGGGGGGACCACTTCAGCCCAGATTCATCATTATACTGAAGCCCTTGCTTCACATCATGCATATGAGTTGAAAATCAATGCAAGTATATTGATACAGTTGTGACTTGCTGAAGGTCAGAAAACAAACTGGTGACAGAGCTGGGAATAAAGCAGAGACCTCTCTGATCTCAAGAGCAATTCCTTTAACCTCCAGGCCACGTTTGCATGAATTAACAAGAGAAACAATTCATCTGCATGTGGTCTGAGTCATTTTAGTGATCAGGTAATGCGTCCCAGTTCTGTCATCGTTACATTTGATGGCTCTGGGCTCCAATTTCCACCCCCATGCCACTTGCCCAACAATTTCTGTCCTTGGGAAAAAGTAATCAAGTATGATAAGGATGACAATCATAATTAGCTTAAAATACAGGCCTTCTGGCATGTATCAAGAACACATTTTTATATAAAGAGCTAATGCAAAGGGAGCTAAACTAAAGCAGTACAAATTTTAAGTTAATTGACTATGGATATCCAAACCCAAATTATGAGAAATCATAATTTTAGGAAGTGGTAGGAATTTCCTTTATATAAATTACTCCTTTAAATATTTAAAATCCCACTTCAGCCTCACTAGGAATTAATGTTTAATAGCTGCTCCTCTGTAACCTGACAGAAGTACTTGTAAAATGCATTTAGCCTGGTCAGCTCCACCCTGCTCTCAAAATATGGGCAAAAGAAGGGGGACAAGGAGCAAATAGGGTAAGAAACGATCTGATTTCAGTCAGATAGATTTGCTGAGCTACCTGACACAAAATAAATCACTTGCCAGAGAAGAAAGAAAAATAGACTTGAATGCTTGAAGGTGACTCTTTGTAACAGCAACCAGTTGTGAATTATATCATATTAACACCACTTCTGTGTTGTAGAGATTTTCTTGTTCCAATATATTTGTCCATCTTCTGCCATTTTTCACAGCTAAGCAACTACTGGTCTGTTGGAAGGATGCCAGCTGTCAGTAATTCTGAGTAATTCTGTCAAACTGACACTTCACAAATATGTAAGAGTCTGCATTTCTGATGATGAATTCCTCACTGTGTGTGTGACAGGATAAATTACTGCCAGCAATACCTACACAATGACTCCATGGGTCAGTGGGCTTGCTGGAAAGAGAGACAGGCAAGGTGAAAAGCACAGCCATGGGATGACAACTGCTACACTGGGGGATTTAAAGAGAAAGTTGTGCTTGTTTTTTGAACTTCACTGAAACCCCAGCTATCGAAATGCTGCGAGCACTATGACCGTGCCCATTACATCAGTAATACGTATGATAAGAATTGAGCAGAGACAAGATATCTTTATCAAGGAAGCTTGAATAGCAACACTAGGTTCCTCTTCAGCCACACTGGTAGAACCTCTCAGAGGACCAATTTTAGGACAATAAATTTGTTAGGGTAAAACAACTCTTTTCAAGAGTTTTAATGTTGCATTTAAACATCCACTAACTTTTAATCCTCTTGTCCACCCTACAGACTCATGTATCAGGGAGGCAGATAAAGAGACTGATGTCACACCAATAAAACATATATCAAAGCATTATCACGGTGAGCAGTATTTATCATAGTAGTAGTGTTGATCACACATGTGTCTACTGCATAAGCCTGCCATGAAAATTACCTCTAAACTTGCCCTAATTCATGTTTTTTCCAGCCCCCATCAACACTTGAGCTTAGCACAAGTAGTAAGTCCTGGTGGGTTTCCATTCCTTTGCTGTTCTCTCTGTATTTCTGTCCAAGTTACACATTGTCCCACAGGGTGAGGAGAAAAAGACAGTGTGGGGTCAGCAAGCTGATGGATAATAAAGGTTTATTTAATCAACCTGTATTGAGCAGAGCTTGAGTGATTAATCTGTTCAAGTGCCCAACTCTTCCACCAGCTCCTTTGCTGAGTCTCTCCTGCACAACTCATTAAACAGAGCAACGAAGTATCACCCCGGCAGGATGATTAAAGTCACTGCAGGAGGAAGCCAGGAACCCTCTGAGATCACTCAATGTGCATGGAAAAGGACTCAGAGCCAACTGAGGTTTCTTTCCAACTGAGGAAAAAAAAAGATGGTGTCTGTGATTAAAAAAAAAAAAAAATGGACAAAGCTTTTCCCTTGTTCTTTTTAATGATTTCCAGCACTATCAAAAGACACAGATCCACGTCTACAGCTAATACAAATCTCAGCAAATCCACTGACTTTGACAACACTACATGAATCTAAAGCAAATGAGCTTTTGGTTCCAAAGTCTTAACAATTACAAATAAAACAGTAACACCCTAAGTTTTGGTTCCTATTTAAAAACCCAGAGACCATCCCCGATAAAACAGAAAATACTGACTTAGGTTTCTACTTGCCCAGGCAAAAACGTGCTTTTCTCAAACCTAACAGAAAGAACTACATGCTGCTGAAAATAACAGCAACCACGGCCTGCTGCCTCCACTCAGTTACCTTTCATTACTGGAAGCAAGCAGTCACTGCACTTATGTTTTCTGGACAAAGCAAAACCAGAAAAAATGAAACAGTCGTCATATAAGAACAAAATGTTTAAAACAAAACAAAAAATATTGAGCTATTTTAAGTTAAATATTAGTCACACAGATTCCATCAAAATTGTTACTGACTCATTATTACTAATATAGGATAATAATGTACTACAGACAGCAGACAAAATGTGTTCTTTTCTAGAAACATAACTTATGTAAGTCCATATATAATTTATTTGAAAGACTATGAAACCACAATTGCAGGGAAGACTAACGATACAAAAAAAGATAATACAAGTTTTTCTTTTAAATCCCACAAACTGGTGAAACATCTGCTTTTTTCCAAAACAGGATTCCCACAGTAAATGAAAAGCCACTGAAAATAGCACAAAGACCCCCAAATAGCACCAAAAACCTGGCAGAAGTAAAGCCTCACAGGGATGTGCTGTAAAATGTCTAACTACAGCTTCCCTAGGTAACTCAGCCACACATGCATGATATAAATTATATTTTTAACGGGACAGAGCATCATGAGCAGGTGTAAATCAATAGGGCTGCAAATGTACAAGTGAATGCTAAAAGTGTTAGAGCAAAACCCTCCGTGCTGAGGGAGACCTTGCAGCTGCTCCAGGAAAACACTGGAGCAAGCAAATCCATGGAGCAAGGAGTGGAGTGTGGTGGGACAGTATTCGGACAGCACAGGGAAGCTGCCAGCACAGAAACCCCTGCAGAAATACCCTGACTTGGGGTTTTGGGGTGAACAAAACCAAGCTGGGTTACACAGAGCTAGAGGCCATACACACCCATATTTATGTAGATATGATTAAAGACATCCTTACAATTTAAAAGCATATATAGAAACCCTGCATCTTAGCCTAATTCCTCCCAAAGTTATGCTAAAAAAAAAAGGGAAAACTATTAATTTAATTTTTTTAGCAGCACATTCTCCTGCAGCCTATGCAATCCAGCTGGGACATGCAGAAGGTCTAAACTGGAACTGACTACAACTTTAAACTAGGTTATATTTAAAAACCTGCTCAATGGGTGGAGTTCTGTCTCCTCTCCTGATTCAGGGCATAAGTAGAAAAATACTGACATTTCTTTCTCTGTGTAATAAAAATAAAAAAAATGACAGCACAAAAACTGGAACTTTAAAATTAGTCATCAATCTTCTAAACCTAAACCAAAAAAAAAAAAAAAAAGTACCTGGATTAAAATATTTGATTTTTCTAATTTAATTTACTCTGTTAAAACCTGACACTGAAATAGCACAAGCTGTGAAATGGAAAGATACAGAACTCTGCCCTTAGTACATGAACTAAACATAAGAAATAGAAGTAACATCGGAAACTCGATCACAGAAGATGCAAAGTACTACAGAAGTACTACTATAGTAGTTTTATTTTAAAAAAAATTAACAATTATGACATTTAAAATACTGCAGTTTGCAAATCTAGACTTCAACTGCTACAACAGGAGTTTGCGATAAAGACGGAAGGGACACAAGAGATCCCTTTCTTGACTTCTAGTCCCAGAACTAAGGAAGGTCAAAGGTAGGCAGGGAAAAAGAAAAGAGAGGAAAACCTCCAGCTGCAGCTGGGAGCCAGGACTGTGGTAACTGGTGAACAAGTCCTTAGGCAGCAAAACGAAGGACATGAATCGAGATCCCACGCAGCAGAGGTAGGTAAGGACACTTCCCAGGAACACACAGGGATCAAAGAAAGGGCAAGGGCTCTCACATTGGCTGGATCACAAGCACTGAATGGAGGCAGAAGTAAAAAGAAACATGAAAAAAAGCAGATGTCATTAAGGAGGAATGACAAGACGTGCTGGGACAAAACACTGGAGGAAGCGCAGGCTGGATTCAGCGATGAAAAGAGGACAGGTGGCAGATACAGGTGGAGCGACGCTGCCAGAGTACAAAGCCAGAAGCAGTCTGGGAAACCTGATAGCATAGAGCAGGGCAGAGGCTAAAAAGGAGAAGTAAAGGAGAAAGCTTTAGCAATCAGAATAACCTTTGGAATAAAGCTTTCTGAGAAGAAAAAAAATCAAGTGGAAGATGTGGTCTCACATCATCTCCGTGCCATAATTCAGGGCAGGAAACCTACACAAGCATACGTAACAAGGGCAAAACTTGGAAAAGGAATATAAAATTTGCTGTAGAAGATAATTAATCCATCTAAGTATCCGACAGCTTGCTGTGGCCCCATTTATGTTTCTACAGAAAGTGTCCAATTAAACATCTGGTGCTTGCCTGAATACAAAAGAGAAAATTATGTCCTAACACCCACCGTGGTCTTCCAGTGGTGATCACATCATTACCATAACCAACCTAAGCTTTACATATTTGACATGGGAAGTCACTGTGAGGAACAACAGTAGACCATTTCTCTTGCAATTTTAACGTTGAACAATTTCTTTCATACAATTTAATTTCACTTTGACAAAAGGAAGACTACATCTGGTCAGACTGAAGAATGGAATTTTTTCCTCCTTTTAATCAAGAGATCTCTTCTCTTCTAGTTCTAGGATAAAAACACCCTGCACACCATGCACATACTAATTCATTACACACTCTTGGCTCATACATTCATTTATTCAAGTCTCTTTGAAAGAGATCTGCCCAGATCTCTCTCAAATCAGTCTGTGCCAGCCGTGGTCACAGACTACCCACCTCCAATAATGTTATTTAAACAATTCAAGAACTCACTCTATGCTCACACTGACTCTGTACTCTGCTTATCACAAAACTACTTCCTAGTTTCTAGCTAAATTGCCTCTTTCCTCTGTGGCTATTCATTTTCCAGAATAACTTCTTTTAAAGGGAGACTTCAATTTTGAAAATTCAAGTTAGTTGAAGGCTCTAGGTCAGCTTTATTTACCGTTATGTTAACTTTCTCAGGTCATTCTTTGCAAATGAAAGAAATCCTTGCAGAACCTGAGCACAGCTCATACCCTTCAGGCATTGGCACATGGCCAGGGTGCAGCCTTGCTCTGACCAGCATGCTCGAAGAAACTTAATTTTTAAAGTATGACAGTATTTTACCTATGAAAAATAACATTATAATTAAGGAAACAACTTCATCTTTTCATGTTTGTACACTCAATAAAATGGAAAGTGCTTTTCCAGCCTCGATGGCAGGATTACAGTGAAAATTTTGTTTTCTTTCCCTCAATTGCCAATGATAATAGACACAGGTTCTTAGTAATAAATCCTATCTAGCCACACCCAGAATTAGGCCACATCAAGACCATTTCGGATGTAGTTTCCACAAGCGCAAAACCAGGTTTTCAAGCCCTGCTGGACACAGAGCATTCCCCTCCCTCATCACACTTGAGAAGCTAAGCTGCCTTTCCTTTACAGCTTCCATAGCTGGCACCTTAGTCCAGTTCTCTCCATCTTTTTATCTTCCTCCAACAGAGCTCTCTTGTAACTTCTGACCTCTCCAACACCAACCTCGTCATCCACCCTGAATGACACAAGGAAGGGAAGCAAAAGGCAACCAAAAAACTCCCAGCTGGTATGCTTCGGCATCTCTGTGTTGCCCCATGGTTTTTGGGAACCCTCTTTTGCGCATAAAGGAAGCTTTTTAGCCAAAAAGCAGAAACCACAAATCTGGAGGCCTCACACCCCACAGGGGACCCATTTTTCCCCCCTTTAGCTTCTGGCCACTCAGTGCAGAGGAGAGGAAGCACAGCCAGTCCCTGCCTGGTCTCTGCAGGTGGTCAGCAGGATGCTTTCATCAGGAGAGAGCAGGGTGAACACTGATGGTCAGCTTACCGGCTGGAATTACAGCAAGGGATTTGGTGGAGTCTATTAACAGATTAAACCCTGTCCTGAATGCCACCAAGGCTTAGCCCCTCTGTTTCACTCACTTTAATAACTGACATTGTTGTGCTTTTGGGTGCAGCTCTTTGAAATACCCATCAACCATTTCCACATGCAGGGGGAAGAAGAGGGGAGGTGGTGCACATCCTCTGGGAAAATCACCATTTTCAGAACACACAATGCATCCACTTAGAAAAATACATACCTTACGATGATAAATAATAACAAATGTAAACTTCCATTAGGCTTCCTCTGCTTAGGTATTTAAAGGACTGTTAACCACATCCCTCCATCTTAAAGAGCTGCTTAAACTGCAGCAAATTGTTAGAAACTCATCAGTTCCACAAGACACCAATTCATTACATTGGCTAAAATACAAACACTAATCGCTGACGGCTATCTGGCAAGGATGTAAACTTCATTAACTTCATGTTTTGCTTACTTCTTGTATAAAATGAAATATTGATTGTCTTGCCACAGTACGATGTAAAGATGGTATGAGTGTATTGGAGAAAAATATAAACATTTATTACAGAACTAATCAAATGCCAAGTAAAGCCAGATTAATCACTTTTTTAGGTTACTTTTGTATGGATTTTCTCAAAGAATCAAAGCAACACTGAAGGCCTGCTAAAGGGGAGGAATAACACAGGTGTTAACGTGCACATACTCAACTACTTTTATTTCCAATTTGCTTTGTTTTTAAAATGAGGGATACTCCAGTTTTGAGGAAATGGTTAAGACCAGGCTGTGGCTGTGATTTGAAAGCACAGCTGCAGGACACACAGCCACTGTTTGCTCAGAGAAAGGGAAGACATTACCCAGAAAGGATTTAATTTCTCAAAAAAGGTTTTCTCATCGCTTTTTACATGCTTCTGCAATTTAACCTTCACCATCTGGTTCAAGCAATTTCCCAGGCTCTGTTAACCTTACTTTTGGGGTGAAAGGAAGCAGGAGTCACTATTGTTTACTGTGCTAACTGCATTTCTGCAGCAGAGATTTTAATTTGGGGGACATAAGGAAAAGTGTAAGGAAATAAATTGCTGTGTGGCCCATGAAACAGAGTCAATCTTAGCAATCTTTCCCAATGAGACTCTGAGGCTGACTTTATCCTCTGGGTGAAATATTAAAATTGACTTTATTCCCACAAGCCTGCCAATTTGGATACTGCACTTGCTGACACAAAAGCATAAAAAGAATATGCTAGTTAATTAGATGAATTATAATGATTTTGAAAACATCGCTCAGAAAGGAGGTTGGACGTACTTTCACTTGAGGGATTTGCTACTTTTCTATGAAAACCAGCAATTTCCAAACTTTCCAAACACAGCTCTTTGCAGCTGTGAAGTGCTGCAGAGGCTTCAGGGATGTTAGGACATCACACAAATAACTAGAATACTCTCTCCTTCCTGTGACTTTGATATTTTTGCTACAACATGAGGGCTGGAATACTAAAGTCACTTTGTTCTGGTTTTTTACTGTGGTTTGATACTGGATGAATAAAATTTTAAGAGTCAATAACTCCAGATAGTTCAAATAAAAGAAAAATAATATCTTTTTTTCCCTTGGCTGAAGTACTTGTTTGAGGTGAAAGATGAGACATAAAACAAGATATCCTGAAACTACTAATTAGAAAAGGCAGAAGAGACACTGTTGGTTTTCTATAACTGAATTACTTTGCCTTGCTAAACTATGTATGTGTTGTAGGGCTACAGTCTCCATTCACAAGGGTACCTTTTGCCAAATTGCCCAGTGCCTTTTCCTGCATGTCCCCATTGGTGCCCACTGTCCCTCAATGGCAGCATTCCTGGGTTAAGAGATAGCATTACCAGGAAAAGTAATTTTTAAGACATACTGACCAAGCCAGGGAATTTGCAGTGCCTTTACAATTCTTCATCACCCTCCCTCAAAGCAAGTGAACACATCAGGAGCTTCTACATTTCAGACACTGCTAATCTGAGAAAAATTATTTGCCTTCTGCCTTGTAGCAGAGAGCCCAAGGCAATCTGCTTTCTGCCCAGTGCAGGGATATCAAAGAACACAACTGGCATACTGGTCAGCTGTTTGCTCTTACTGCTTGTTTTGGGGGAGAGAGTCATTTTTGACAGATCAGGGCAGTTATAAAAAACTTCAGTCTGTGAAGATGGCAACTGCTAGGTATTTTTTTTTCCAGAAAAAGAGAAGTAAGTCACCCTTTATCTGGGCTTTTAAATGTCTGGTATAGACAGTGTCAGGAAAAGATTGGTTAAGATTGTGGATGCCACTTTCCCCAAAGCAAGAAGCCTCCTTTGACATCATTTACCACATACGCAGTGCCTTGCTGTGATATTGAATGATGGCAACTGATGGCATGCTTGTACTGCACAGCAGGCAGACATATAATGCTCTTTTCCTCAAATATAAATAACACATTTCTTCCCCTTTCTCACCAGCTATTGCTGCCCTGGCAAAGCAGCCCCTGGGTAACAAAGCTTCCCCATGTGTGCCCACCTGATTGCTTCAGCTCTGTCTCTCAGACAACGGGTGGTGTTACTCAGGCTCTTATTTCATCCTTCATCTGTCACCCATTTGGGGGCTTAGCAAGTGTGACTGGTCTCTCAGGTAGGTTCAGAGCCACATTTTCATAAAATGCTGCACAGGCATTTAGCACACGACAGATAAAGAATTACCTTGCCAAACACAGATCGCAAAAGAGATTTCGATTCCCACGAAACATCCTTTATAGCTACCATGCAGATTAGCATCAGCAAATCTCCAACAACTGGCACGCTCTGCTTTCTCATGTATAAACTAATTTTTTCTAGAAAGAAAAGGCAGTTCTTAAAATTTATAATTAATGTGTACTCTTGAAAGAAGTTTGCTCTGCTGTTGCCTTTGTCAAGGAGCAAAGTCACCCAGCAGTTGTCTGAAAAGAGGCTTCTTACAGCTTCTAACTGGGGCACAGAGCAGGAGTTGTTACAGCTGAAAAGGACTGGTAAATCTACAGAGGATGTTTCCGTAGGACATCACAGAATTAGCTACATAAACCAAAAGGCAGATTTCTTCAACATCACAAAAATAAGGAAATTGATAATTCGCAAGACCCGCTTTAGATAATTGAGTGCTTATTCAACATATTCCAGTAGTGTTTTGGTGTGTGTTGTCTTGGTTTTGTTCAAAATGTACATGTTTTATAGTCTTAAATATGCCCATATTTTTTTGACATTAGGAGTACTATGGAAACAAACACAATGTTAAACAAAATTATGAGCAGATTTTTCTCTTTCTTCTTCCAATATGGCAAAATAACAAGTATCTTCATTATCACAGCCATATTCTTGACAAGTCTTTCCAGTTTCTCTGCATTAGTTTCTATCCTTCCTTCTAGAAATGTGGAATTATTAAGAAATTTTCATATCACTTTTCTGTGTTGCCTAAAAGCCTGTCCTATCAAATCCAGCTCTTAAGAGATCTTGAAGGAAATGCCCAAATCCATTCCTTCTACATAAAACATTGGCAAATACCTCAGGTACACAACATGTAGTAAAATAATTTTGATTGCTGAAATAGTTCAGTAAGTGCTACTGCAGGAGGGAATGGAACATTTGTGCAACAGTGCCAGGAGCCCACCTTGTTACCTCCAACCAAGAGCTGCCACTCACACTGCACTGTCCATGCTCACCTCACAAATCCACCTGCAGCTGCCTGAAGCTGCACCTCCTCATCAAACAACCCATGGCCTTCAGAAGGGTATTTTTCACAATGCTAAGTAGGGTAGGCATGTCTGTAAAACTCACTCTGCATCCTCAAATTCCTCACTAACACCAGCCCAGACATCACCGTCTCCTCATCACCGTGTAAGTGCTCCTCCTCATTTCATTACTAATAAATGCATCCTGTTCCACTCGTGCCTTTGCCCACCTGCAATCCCCTTGTCTCCAGCTGGATAACACACAGCTCAGCCCGAGCCACCTACCCTGTGCTCCACAACAGCAAGGCCACAAAGATGGCAATGAAGATTTCAGTTGATAAAGGGCTCTCAGTAGATAAGGCAGAAAGACATCATTGTATTCTGACTGAATGGTCTCTGCCATTAAATGGACTGTCTACATCCACAAGTGCTGAGACACACTTGTGTAATCAAGTGTGTCTCACAGTGTAATTAAGGCACCAACACTGATATTTCTCTATGCTTTTCTTGCCTGTATTTCTGTTTAGAGTTGTTTTAGAGTTTGTTTTTCTTGTACCTGGGTTATTTACACCTTGCCTTAGCCACTTTCCCCTGTAGTACCTTGGGTGAAAGGCAGAGTAGCACAGGATAAATGTTCAACACAAGGGTGACAGAGGACACCCTAAGCACTATGGCATTTACATTGCCCAGCTCAAGGGTGTGACAGGAAAGAAAGGACCATAGGACAGCACTAAGAAGGAAAACCAGCTAATTTGAAGAAAAATGCTTGTTTCTCAGAGACTACTGAAAGACAAGGAAGGAAAGACATCAGCAAGGAGCCCCAAACAGTTTTGCTCTCAAAACCACGGTGATAACAGTCTATAAAAAGGTACCCTGAACTGTCACCTACAGTGATCAGGCAGTCACTGTAGTTTTCTCCACTAGACTGACATGAACTATATACACAGAGAGAGATCTTTAGTACATATGCCTTTGATCCAATTTGTCCTCACTGGCTCTCCGAGACCATTCCCTCTTTACAACATCCCAAACAGCTCCCTTGGCTCCACCAGCATCTCACTAGATTGTTTGAAAGAAAAGCTGCAATTTCCAGAGCAGGCAGATTAAAGGCAATAAACCCTGCACCTATCTTTGCACTTAGAGGGCCCAGCGATGCTTGTGCTTGTTCACTCAGACAAGCAGCAAAAATACAGCATTAAGCTCTTGAGTGGCTGTCAAGGATGATGCCTCCCTGGCACTTCTTTAAATTTATGCTGTGTGGTGTCATAAAAGCCCTACAGCTACTGAAGGGATTCTATGCTAAGAGACTTCAATAACATTAATGTTCAGGAAAATTCTATGAGTTTTAATGCACCTATATCTGCACCCAACGGCATGTCAACACAAAAGTGAGAAAAAATGTCAGATTTTGTAAAAGTTGGAGGGATCTTAGAGGATTCCATTGCCAGCAACACTTCATTGGATTGTCCTTTCTGAATGGTCTACATCTGGAACAAAAGGACAGATCTGTCTTTAAAAAGTGAGGCTGACCCATGAGCTGCTCCAGTCGGGGCAGAGAGCAGCTGCAACAAGGCAGCCAATGCTGGGATTGAGCCAGGACACGTCCTCCCCGCCCATGCCTGACTCAGACTGCATCCCTAGGCACACTGCACTGGTTTCCACTAGGACAGAGTTTATTTTCTTCACAGTGGTATGTTTTGGATTTGTTTTGAAAACACTGATAATAACACTGGGATGTTTTCATTATTGCTGAGCAGTGCTTACAGAGAGTGAAGGCCCTTTGTGGCTCTCACCCCACCCTGCCAGTGTGTAAGCTGGCGCTCATGAGAAGCTGGGAGGAGTCACAGCCAGATGTCCTGTAGGAGCCCTGCTTCATTGGCTGGGCTTTAAATCCAAGATGCTTTGTGGCCACAGGACTTTACCATGCAGGGGTGAAATCTAAAGGGAAAGTTTTTCTACCCTCAGGCATCCCAGGGTAGTGGTGACATCATCAAGCCTGTCTGAGTTCAAGAGACATTTTGACAACACTCTTGGGCACAGGGTGTGACTCTTGGGGTGTCCTGGGCAGGGTCAGGAGTTGGACTCAATGATCCTGATGGCTCCCTACTAATTCAGCATATCCTCTGATCAAACACTTGTAAGAGGTACAATCTGAACAGGGATCCAGTGTATAAAAGAGAACGGGGTTATGAAGTATCAGACTCTCAACATCCATATAATCTGGATCCTTAAAAACAGTACCTTGGCTTTGTTTTCAAAGAACACAAAACTTGCAGTAGGAAAAATAGCAAAACAATTTTAACTGCAAAGAAAACCCTTGACATGGAGGGATACCACACAGATGCTTTCTTCATTCAGTCTGGGCATCATGTTTTCTCACCACATCCATTTGCTATCTATCCTCACCTCTGCATTGCTATAACTGAGGATGAGGTTCTCTAAAACCAGAGAACCATGGAACTAGAAATGCAGAGAGATATTGCTGTTGAACATCGTGAAACATCATCCAGCCCCAGCTCCCATTTGGTGTCTCCCCCATGTGAGCCCTGACAGGCTGGCAAGAAGGGACAGCCACAAGGAGAGATGCCCATATCAAGGCCATTGCCCTCCCTGCCTGCTCCTGCCACACTGCAGGATGTGGGATGTGCAGCCTCAGCTCAGACCTGAGCCATGCAGGGGTATCCCCTTCATGGTTTTGGCCTCTGTTCCCTGTCTGTACATCTGTAATTAGCAGACAAAGGTGCCAGCAGACAGCACTCAAGAATCTGGTACATAGTTCAGGGGACCTCCAAATCCAACAAAATCCATGGCAGATTGCACAGGACTTGGTTGGAAAACCTTTACCTTGCCAGTTAATGGAGAACATGTGTACAACTCTGTATGCAATCTTTGGAAATTTAATACTCAGAAACCACCCTGTCAAGATAAGGTTGAAGAAAAACAAAATCACTGTTGTTACAATCCAGTTTGCATCTCAGCCAGTTTACCCTCCAAACCTCCTGTTCTCCAGGCAGTATTTTATCATACAGTGCACAAAGGGGAGGAAAAAAAATGCAAGCAAAAAAAAAGAGTGACCTCTTAGGTCGCCAATTCATTCCACATTTCTCTTACTCTGCAACATGTGACTGCTCTGTGTGCATGTCCCCCAGCCTGAATTCTGCATGCCCATTGCCCCAAAAAGCTGAAGGGCAATGGAGAAAAGAAAGAGGGAGAAGTTTTCTATTCCAGCTGCTGCTGCCAGAAACTGATCTATGAAGCCACCAGAAGAATTAGAGGACACAGAAGAGCAGGGTGCAGTATGTTACACATATTCTGGTTTTGGCTCAGCAGCCCAGTAATGCCTCCTGCACACAGCAACAATCAAACTTGGTTTTCTGGACTGAAATTATTAAGTAAAGGAACAACAACACACAGCTTTTTGGTTAAAACCACTAAAAAACTCTTTGTAGGGTGAACTTGATTTAAATATTATTCTCCCAAAGATTTGGCTACTGCACCAGAATAAATATTCTCAAGGGGACCTTTTCTTCTGAGCAGCTCTCCAGTCTCTATGAACACAGGAGCTATTCCAGTACACCATGTCTGTCTGTGAAATTTATAGTAATTTGGGTGAGTTTTGAAAAGGTCTGGAGGACTGAGAAGAATATCTCCAATTATTTTTGAAAAGGGCTCACATACTGAAGCCACTAAAAACCTAACTTTAAGAAAAAGCTACTAGATGTATTATTAAGAGGTGTCTGAGGTTAAACATTTTAAATTAAGTGGATGTAATATGGACCATAAATTAGTTACATTAACCTAATTTAGACTAATTAAAATCTAAAACATCAACACATGAAAGAAATGTTCAATGGATTTAAAGTGATAGAAGTTTCTGAACTTAAAAGTTCACTGCTGTAAATACTGTAGATCCTACATATCACCAAGCCTAAGATACTAGACATACTAAACTTTTAAGTGGATGATCAGGAACATGCACCTTTGTTAGAAAAGAATGTATTTCAAGGCTGTCATTTTTTGTTTTTCCTCCATCTTCATGGCACCATTATCCAAAAAAAATACAACCATTTAAACAATTAAATTCAAAATTTCAGGCACATTTTTTGCCTGTTTTTTGGGGTTTTTTTGGTTTTGTTTTTTTTGTTGTTGTTGTTTTGTTTTTTTAATAGTAGATTCAGAAAGTGAGATTAAAGCTCCAGTAAAAGTCAGGACAGACACAGACTAACCACAGTACATGATCCTGAGAAAGGTTACTTCAAAGTGTTAGCAGTGGAACAGATTTTACTGCTGTTAAAGGTCACACACATTTTTCCTAATAGTTTCCACTGGAATAAGATAGGGCCATTTTGGTAACTGCTCTGCAACAGCAAAATGGATAGAACTGTGCACTGAATAAACAGTAAAAGCACAGGAACAGTTGGGTATTTTTATCAAACTGGGCTATCATTTTGTGTATACGCTGATATCATGTATTTACACATCTAGCAAATTATACCTGTAATGGTTACAAAGCTACAAGGATTAGTCATCAAAATCAATTCTATCACTACCAATCTCAATAAATATTAATGTCCCACACAAAATTACTTTATCTGCCACAGGGAATCAAAATCATTTCAACTTCACAGAACACTTGTTTATTCCTAAAATTTCCATGACTATTACCTTGCCTTGTTTATAAAAGGAATTAGTGCAGTTCCACAAAGCTGACAGTGTAAATCATCCAAGTGGCATCAAAGGGCAGTGTGCTTCCCCTCTCTGCTGTTATAGTGTGCTTGTTCTCAGGGGTAGCACAACATTACAGTTTAATCTTGCAAGGGCAAATTCTGCATTGGCTGTGGCAGGGCAGGAGACTGATTTCCAGGTAATTGTTTATACAGTAACTTCAACCAGAAGCTCCTGCACAGAACCAGGGACCTGTTTTGCTGGAGAACATCCCCCAGTGAGGCAGGACCTCTCGGGAAAGCATCCCAGTGCACACCCTCTGTGTCCTATGGGGGTTCTGAGGCACTTCTCAGCTCCATGGAAGGCAGCTGATACAGGGAAAGAGGAAAGTTGAGCCCTTCTAAGGCAGAGTGGCAGCTGTCACTCACTGATTTTGAGGAGGAACAGGTGCTCAACTTTGAGGACCTGGGCAACACAACTTTGAGTTCTCATTACAGAACACACTTCAGAACCTCAGTTCCAATTCACATTGAAGCCACAGTCACAAGGTCACCCATCCTCCAGCCTTGTGATACTCACCTCCCTAAACACTTGCTAATTAATACTGAGACTCCTGGAAATGGAGAATAATTTAAAAAGATGTGGTACAAATGTGTTCTCCATCTGTGACTCAGACCACAACTCACTCCACAGAAGCTGGAAGTTTTTCCATGTGATTTTAATGAATAATAACCTGGTTGCTCTCAGCTTTACAGTGATCTCATAGCTAAAAACATTTCAAACAGACAACTCAGAGTCTTTCTCCTTTAGTGTCAAATATAACTGAAGTAGCCAAGAACCCACAAGATTTGCAAACCCATAAAATCGCATTTGGCTTTCAGCTATGGAACAAAAATAGAACCAAATCACAGAGGTCTTATATAGTCCCTGGAAGCTTCAATCAAGAAACAAACACAGGCTGCAGCCTTTGCCCAGTTTTTGACAGATCTCTGTTTCCAGCAAAACTAAAATGGGTTGATGGTTATTGGGTTTGATCTTGTATGTAAAACAAGCCTCCACTTCCACTACAGCTGTCTTTGTTCAATAACTTTCATCTAACATGGATCATATTATATAGAATCCCATCCAATTTAAATAAACACTGTGAGCAACTGAGGATTTATCACATCGTTGATAATCAGTTCCATTGCTTCACTGCACTCACTGTTAAAAATATCCTTTTCTCCCCTCTTGATTGAGTTTTGGTGCATGGAACCACAGGAAGTAAAGAATCCCCCCAGGAACAGAGATGCTCCTTGTGGCGGCAGTTTTATACCCTACAATCCAACGTTTTCTTTTTTATGAAGAAGCCGATATGTTTAGTTTAAGTTCTCATTATAAAAACATGTTTTCCTAAATTCTCTGGAGTTAATTCCCCATACAGAGTGGTCTGAGAATTTTGTTCTTAATTAAACAATGCTTCTCTTGTACTTTGCATGCTTTCCTAATTATCTTTTTCCTTTTTTTTTTTTTAAGATGAATTGCTTTGATGTGTGAAGCAAAGCCAATGATACAGTCAGAACATTTCATATAAGCTCTCCACTTTCCCATGTTTTGAGCATCAATACTGGTATATGGTTTTGAAAACTTTATTCCAGACAAGAAAGAAATAATTAAAAAAAAAAAAAAGACAGTCTCAGGATGAAAGTAACACTGTTAATTAGTAAATATGAAAGTTAATTAGTTAATTAGCTAACTAGTAAAATATGAAAGAGTAGGTTACTTTTTTGTGACCAAAGTAACCCTTTCATCACCAGCAGTTAGTTATTACCTGTATGAAGCAACAAGGGAACCCACTCTCCTTCAGAGACATGCAGCTCCCAAAATAAAAGTAGCATAAACTCCACCTGCTGCTGCAGCCCGTAGGTGGGGACACACCAAGGTGTTTCTGATGGCAGTGTACTTGCCTCAAGAAGCATTGCTAGCAGCTCTCCCAGTGACTGACAGCTCCTACAAATAAGACACAACCTGGGACACGGACCTCAGTGACCATCTAACCTGCCTGCCCACACAGCACTGGCCCCACGCAGGGATCCTCTCCCGAGTTCATTAACTTGGGCCCAATCTATGTCAGACAGCAAAACCTCTAAAACCCCCAAAAGACAGGAAGTTTCACACATTGTGTGCTTTTCTTCCCAAAGCCCTCCTTAAAAGGGTCTTCTGATAGTCTGATATCTTTTCAGGGAAGGCTGTCCATCCCTTAACTCTCCCTGTATGACCAGGGGATACCACAATCTCTGCATAATCCACAGAGCAACAAATGTTCTAAGTGGATTTTCCCCTTTCACTTTATTCATTGTGCCCAAGTGTTTCTGTCACTTCACATCAAACTGCTTCGTTTCCTTCTGCTGTCCAAGTTTGGATGTGTCCATACCCAGTCTTTGATCAGTGGCTGTGAAATACCTCCCTGGCAAGGGAATCTGGCTGATGCCCACCACTGTGCCCACAAAACTTGGAAACAAAACAAATGTTTGCAGAAGTATTTCATCACTACTAAAATAGGAAAAGGGCCTAAATGCACAAATGAGCAAGTCTCAAGTGTCACTCATAACATCATAAAATGGTGTGGGGGTTGGAAGGGTCCTTTAAAGGTTATCTAGTCCAACTTCCCTACAATGACAAGGGATACCTTCAACCAGATCAAGATCCTCAGAGCTCTGTCCAACTTGACTTGAGTGTTTCCAGGGATAGGAATCCACCACCTCTCCAAGCAACCTGTGCCAGCGTTTCATCACCCACACTGAAAAACCTTCTTCCTTGTACCTAATCTAAATCAAACTTTTTTTGAGTTTAAAACCATTACCCCTTGGCCAATCACAACAGGCCCTGCTGAAAAGATTGTCCCCATCTTTCTTGTTTGTGATCACCGACTCTTTACAGACCATGGCTCAGCTGCAGATCCCATAACAGCTCATGCAGAAATACAAGTGATAACTGCAGCAGGAACAAATCCTCTCTGACTGTGCTTTGTGCGGTGACAGCAACAACAGCAAAAACTCTGTGAATGTTTTAAACACCTGTCAGATCACTGCAGTGCAATATATACAAATATCCACTGTACACTACAGGACTTTGATACCAGCTAGCACTTCCAGCATATATATCTTTTAAATTTGTAAAGTAAAAGCAGCCTAAGTTTGAAGACCACTGGGTCCCTGCTGCTCCTACTGATAATGACAGTAATAACTCCCCAGCAGTGATGGGGAAGGAAGCCCTATCACCAGAATACACTGAACTACTTTGCCAGCAGGTGCCTAACTTAATGTGGTTTTATGTGGATCTGGACCTGAACAATATGGAACAACTTTCTGAACAATCATAAAAAAAGTAAAAAAAATTGCAGTGTGGTTGGGTATTTTTTCAAGAATGGTTTTCATAATGTTCATGGAAACTGAAAGAACAAAAAGATATTGTAAAACCCTATACAGACTAACCTTTCATCTTAAAACTATCTTTGGAACTTCAATTTTATGTATATCAGACAGGATGGGGCAGGGTTTTTTGCTTTTTCTTCTTTTTTTTTTCCTTTTTTTTTCTTTTAAGGCCTGACATTGAAGAGTGTTCAAGCAGGATTTATTGTTCAGGGCAAAGACAGGCCCTATCTTGCAGTCCTTGCTGAAAATTCCACTATAGAGAACAGAGGCTGGGAAGACAAGGAGTCAAATTTAACTTCATATTTTTGTTTTCTGAAGGCTGCACCCTTTTCTATGCTCCAATTCTGCAAGCATTTAAATGGATACTTATTTTCAGTCATAGCAACCATCTCACTACAAGGAATAGAAAGTATGTAAGGCTAACAGGCAGGGGTTATTTGCTTGGGGTTTTTTTAAGATGGCAGTGTGTTGATGTTTTTAACTCAATTTCCACATTTTCATTCTTACCTTTACTAAGTATGGAGACATACAATTACTAAAATTGATACAGACATTCTTTATCCCACACCTGCTCCTGGACAGGCACTTCTAAACCAGTTTGAGTGTTGAGGCAATTGGGACTACTGGAGATTTATGCAGGAACTCAGGAGGGCAGATTCTGCCCCTAAGCAAAGTGAGCAGTAACCTGAACTCCTGCAGCTTGCTGCTGGGCTGAGAATTAGTAAACACACAGCTACCAAAAATAAACTATCTCCTCCTGCTCCCCCATATTTAGTCCACAGGACAATTCTTTTCCTCCTTGGCAGCCACATCACCAGGGAGAAAAAGAACCTTTTCGTTTCAGTCCTACAGCCAAAGTGAGGGTGAGCATTCAATGAAAAGCCATTTGTTCAAATGTGGCTGGAACTTTTTTTTAATGATCTCAAAAGAATGTTAAAATTTTGTGGCTTAACTGTCTAGACCAGATTTGAGCTGTAAAATATTCCATTTACTAGGGAAAATGCAAGCAAGTCCACTCTCAAAAAGGATACTCTCCCAAACTGCAGGCACAAGAAAATAATTGTCAGTTTATGTTAGTTTTCACTTCTTCTATTTGTCCATTCCCCTAGACCATCTGTACAGCATCTTGCTTGTTCCACACCAGATTTGCTATTGAAAGCCTGATTACAAATGACATCAGCTCAAATGAACTGAAGTTTCATCCCTATTTCTGGCTCTCTCCCCAGATGCCTTGTTCCTAAACAAGAATGTACTCAGCTATGGTATTTTCCACAGACCTCACCAGTCTCTAGGATAAAGACTCTAGGCATGGCATTGCTATTGCTTCTTGGTGCTGGGAACGTTATCACATGATTTTTCCTTCTCCAAAAACCTAACAAAATCAGTTGTGAAGGGAATTAGAAAATCACAGATATTAGATTTCAGATGACACATGGTTCTTTCCTCCCTGTGCACACCCAGCTTGGACTTGAAGCCCCAGGTCTTAGAGCCTTCAGACACACAGAGGATACTATCAAAGAAGTCAGCAGCATCAGGGAAAACAATTCAATGTTTCAAGTCTCAGACTAGCAGCTTGTATTGAAGTAGTCTCAGGATTTTCCTCTCAAAGATCAAAGTTTCCTGTGTGACAGAAATTTCCAGTTCTTACTAACTCTGAATATAGGCATTGGAAAAAAAAAAACAACCAAACTTCTAGGCTATAAGGTTCTTCTGCACCAACATAAAACATTATTTCTGTGCAAACATAGCCCTAGCTATGCATGTTTCAATTCCTGTTAACTTCAGAGCAACTTTGAACCAAACATGACATAGGAATCTCCAAGTCATCTAGTTCCCAGAATTCTTGGAAACACGAGCAGCAGAGGAGACAGACTACCAGCATTCCCTACAAGGAAAAGGTTGCCACATGTCTTAGCCCTCATTATAAAGCAGGAATTCAACATTGCATGGAGGGGATGCTGACAGGGAAGGTGAAAGTGGGCTGTCAAGAGGCACAAAATCCATAGCTGCATCAGCAAGCTTCCCCATGACAGTGCTGGTATCGGGTAAGTGCATTCTGCTGTTCCAAGAAGCTTTTTATACATCTGAACAGAAGGGACAAGGAAGTTATTTCTCCAATGGTGCACCAGGATGTGACTACAAACAGAGTAGTCCTGAGTTAGAAACTGTACCAGTAAAGGTCTTAGACTCCATATGACAGAGAATTTAAGTACACACCTGCCTGCATGCATCAGCATCAAGTGCTGTTGAGTGTAGACCTTCCACGTGCTATTCTTGGATGCTGGTGACTATAAAGACCTGCCAAAGAACATATCTATTGTTCAATGCCTCACAGGGCTGCTCAGATAACAGATGTCTTGCCATAAGTAGCAGCGATCTCTTTGAAACAGAAAATACCCTCACAGAGATCAGCAGCTTTCCAAGTTCCTTAAATTAGTTGGAAATGTATTTATACACAGTAGAGCACTTTTTTTTTTTTTTTAATTAAGATATCCATCTGAGCCTTGCAGGAGATCTCAGTGCTGTATGCTAGCAGTACAAAACCAGAAGCGTGACAAATAATTGTCATTAAAGCATAAAGGTCAGGGCAATCCCAAGCACAAATGCAGGCTGGTTAGAAAGTGGATCGAGAGCAGCTCAGAGAAGTACTTGGGGGTGCCAGAGGATGAGGAGCTCAACATGGGCTACAATGTGCACTTACAGGCAGAAAGCCAAACGTGTCCTGGGGTGCACCAAAAGCAGAGTGGGCAGCAGGGTGAGAGAAGGGACTCTGCCCCTCTGCTCTGCTGAGACCCCACTTGCAGTGCTGCATCCAGCTCTGGGGTCTGCAACACAAGAAGGACAGGCACCTGCTGGAACAAGCCCAGAGGAGGGCCATGAAGATGGTCAGAGGGCTGGAGCACCTCTGCTACAAAGACAGGCTGAGGGAGCTGGGGGTGTTCAGCCAGGAGAACAGAACATTCCAGGGAGAACTTACAGCACTTTCCAGTACCTAAAGGGGGCCTGCAGGCAAGCTTGTCCTTTTACAAGAATATGTAGTGATGGGACAAGGGGCGATGGCTTTAAACTAAAGGAGACTGAGTTTAGATTAGATTTTAGGAAGAAATTCTGCCCTTTCATTTGTTTTCTCTCTGGCTTCCTCCTGTTACACACCTGTGACTGGGTAAACTAAATACAGTCCTTCCCCCTCCCTCCTCCTCCCAGCGACCAGGGATTCAGACTGCAGCAGCATCAGATAAATCTTACATCTGCCTCATTGTCAGATGACTGGATCCTGCCTCCACCCCCAGCTTCCCTCCTCCTGGAGGCAGCTGCTCTCAGTGACAGGCCTGCTGCCACCACCCTGGGGCTGCAGCTGAGCTCAGGTGGTGGCAGGAGACCCTGCACTGCCCAGATGCTCCTCATGCCACATCTGCCAGGGAGCCACAGGAGCCAGCCACGCAGAGCCAGGAATTTGGATGGTGGCTCAGGCTTCCCACCCCATGGACCATGAGGAAGTGCTGCAAGTCTTGCTTCTGCAAAAGAAATTATACAACATGGTTTGGTCTTAGATGAAACATCATTTCCCCTCTTCCTCCAGCTACACCATAAGCAGAGATGGTGAAAAGAAAATTAAATTGTGAACCAACATCTCGAGGCAGCTCTGGGAGTTGCCATCACAAGGTTGCTTGCACTGGAGGCAGCATAAAGGACACGGTGCAGCAGACATGCACTTTGGCCTCCTTCTGGGCTAAGCAGCAACTGAAGAACAAAACCCAATGTACACACACAAAAAACAGATAACATGCAAATTCTAGATTTATCATTAACTAGGGTTCAATCTTCTGCTTCTACCCTACATGTTCATGTGGTCTCTCACGGGGCTGCTTGGAAAGGATTGCCCAAAACAAATATGCTAATACTTTCATACTCTAAGGGTCTACAAGAGAGATGCAGTGATAAGAAAAAAATTACATACATTTTTTATTTCAGTACCTGGCGAGTGTATGCTTTTCCTCAACAGTTACAATACACACACATGAGGCAGGATGTCTAAGGATTATCCTCAACTTTTTACCACTGATGCTATCTGAAAGGACTATGCTGCTTTGCTACTCTTCAGCTCACCCAGCTCATTGCAACAAGTAAATGCTACTTATCAAGATCAGAATATGTTAACATGTTCTGAAATCCCCTAGGCCCATTTAGAAGAAGAAAAGTGTCAAGAAGCAGAATTTGGGGCAGTTGCTTAAGGAACACAGATTTACAAAAGAACCTCATTGAAATGAGGTTCCATGAATAATGGAATTTTTAAATTATCTGGTCCCTATATAGCTACCAACATCAAATCTGAACATTTGGAAAAGATAAGGAAGAAAAACAGAAGAGAACCTCAAATCCTGGTGCTGAAATCCTGAAATAAAGAATGAATGCCTAAACCCTTCTTAAAAAATGTTTCCTTCATATGTCACATTTCCATACTTGCTACTTGGGAAAGGTTCCTTAGATGAACTCTAAGCATTCTCTGACAATCACTCACTAGAAGAGAGATGAGTAGCTTGATTTGTCTTTTTGCAAGTTGAACAGAGTTTCTTGTCTCATGTGTCTGAACAACATTTTAAACCAAATTTTCAAGAACTGTCTCAGAAACAAGTAACATCTCACACTAATGTAGGTTTAACAAATTCAGAGTCAACAAAAACGTCTTTATATAAATTTTGTGGGCTGAAGGCTGTTAGCAACTTTCTAAAAAGTTTTGGAAAAGAAAGGAAGTTTTAAAGCAAGAAAATTTAAAACTTAACCCAGCAGATTCTGTGAGGACTACTCTCATGTTTAATAAACTGTGCACTTAGAAAAGTGTCAATAAGTCAACGACACAGTGTGAACCTCAAATAAATCAGCTATTGATTTCAAGACAATTCAATTTAGGCAAAGCAAACAAAAAAAAAACCTACTGCAATTGAAAATCATCTATCTTTATTCCAGAGACATTTGGACTTTTGAAGGTCATGTATATGTGGAGGAGAAGTGATGTTCAGGTTACAAAGGAGCTGAAAACAGTTTGAGGCACTTTAGTCTAAATACTGAAGCCCTACAACGCAATGTCAGGCCAGGAAAAGTGTCATGTTGACAAAATACTGTTATGGTTCAGACTTCTGTTTCAGTTCCTGATCAAAACACATCATCCCTCACAAACCGAATCTAGCCCTCTTACAATTCTGCACTACAGTGGTTTTTACAAAACAGAAAAGTCTGGATCCACTGTCTTGACTAGCTAAAGAGAGCATAGACAGCACCTGAATTATTTATTCCTGTTTAAAATACTCTTTATTCTTCTGTAAAATACTTAAGGTATGTTGTTCTGTCTCACAAAATGCCTCCCCAGACAGATGCAAGACAAGGTTTCCCTCATACTCCTTGTGCTCAGATGCAGAACTTCCTGGATGATTTCATGAGTGGCCATGGAAAACAAGACTCAGCATAAAACTCTCGGAGCGGAACAGAGCTGCCCACACCATTACTCCTTCCCTGTGACCCAAGTGTCTGAGTGTAAAGCTGCAATACCAGACGTGGCTGCATCTTCCCTGAGCCCTAGCCAGACCCGCCCTACAGCCCTGCCCCTGGCAATGCTAGTCTGAAACAGTGGCCAGTAGTTTAAAATGAAGATTAGTAAGGGCAATGCCATTCCAGAGTCACTAGGAAAAACATGAATTACAGCAACAGCAAGCAAGCAGAAGCCTCAGAAATTCTGTTTATATCCATTATCACACACACAACCTGCAAGCCCCAGTGATGCACACAGAGCCTGAGGCACAGAACTACCAAGCTGCTATTGACATGCCAGGTGTCAGTGAAGGTGACCTTTTCCACATTTAAGCACATGTACACTTAGAATTTCAGTGGAGTAAGTTTCTGTCATTCACTGTTGCCTCCATGTAAGTATTAAATAAAAAAGAATTTAGTAAGCTGTGTGAGTGGCTAATAATATATGCAGACCTGACTGCAGAGTCAGCAGGAATAGCAGAAGATTTTATTTTAGAGCTATCTGAAAGAAACAGATTTATTGTGAAAGAACTGAATACTTAGCACCCTCCTCCTACAAAATTATTCATCTATTTCTACCCAAAAGCTGAACTACTTTAGCTGGTCTGTGTAACTGTAGTGGCTCCTGTCAGCTGCCTGCTCCCATCCCACCCTCTCAGCTCCCCAGCCCGGCTATGGATCCAGCACCTGCAATGGGCTGGTGAGGCACAGCCTTTCCAGGAGAGAGATTGACTACCTGTGCACATGGAGTACACAGGAGCCAGGAAACCTATGTTAGAGGGAAATGCAGAAGGACTGCGGCAGCTCTTCCAGAGAGAGACATCTGTGATGCTCTTCTGAAAGTTTCAGATAATAGGCAAAAATACATATGAAAATTGAATTTAAAATCAGGAGAGAAAACTTCTATGAAGATATAGGACAGCATTACTCGGTTTGACACAAAATTCAACTTCATTAGCCCTACTAGAGGCTTCTGTACAAATGCACAGTAAGACACTGGTGAATCAGGTCCTCAGTGTACACGTTACACGAGAATACAACAATTGAGCATGGAGGAGAGGAGGCTGCAGCTGCAATGTCACACTGAAAAAACAGTGGAGGCAGATCTAGATAAATCAAGTAGAAGACAAGTATAGGAGCTCCTATGAGAAAAATCTTGTCCTTTAACTAGAACAACTAAGTAAACAGAAAAGAACTGACACAGGAAGAGGCTCTTCTGACCATCAGAGATATAGAAAAAGAAATACACTTCTGCTGGCATACTGCATAGGAGAAAGAAGAAACTCGACTGAAACACCCCGAGAGGTATGATGCTGACAGTATACAGGACCAGAGATGAGTCAGGGGAGATGCATTCCCTGCCTGACTTTGCACTGAACCCAATATGATCATGACCAAGCTACTTAGTTTCTGTGCTAGAACATCCTTCCCAGTCCCAGCAGCTGAAACAATACACATCTTGACTCAATCCTTGCCCCAAACCACATGAGCATGAATTTCCTGGGATACCAAGGCTACAGTAATAAAAATACCTCTAAATGTCTATCTGCCTTTTACTGACACAAAGTGGTATCTATGGTCTGACTGTCACTTTGCATTCCCATTAGAAACAAAGGAGTTATTTTTCCACCTAGGAAAGAGAAGACATATAGTGAGTCACTAGCAAGGGGATGAGTCAGTCTACTTAGATGCTCCAGCCTTGTGATGATAAATGACAAACCCCTCCGCAGTCTGGAGTCTCCTCCTCACACTCCCAGAGCCTGCAGCAAGGGAGGCCACATCCTGCCAGCACCTCTCGCTCCAGCCTGGAGACCCCAAGCAGCTCCCAGCTTCCAGAGCCCACAAGTGAAATTATGCAGAAATCAAGTTAAATGTGAAAAGCAATTGTGAATTTGAAATCTCGGTGGAAGTTTTCACTGGAAGGGCCAAAATACTTGCAGTGGAGTTGCTAAGTTAAGAAAAGACATCTTGCTGGTTCCTAACAAAAAACAAGTGGCACTATCACTGCAACCTAACAAAGCCTGACAAAACATAACAGAAAAACAATTAGACTGCCTCTGTCTTATACAGAGCAACTCTTTACTGGGAGTTTTTCAAATTAATTTCACTTTGGTGAAGTGTTTCAAAGCCATGCACTCCCACAACCAAAAGTAACCAACAATGCTTTGTTTAAAACACAAACAATTTGCAGTACCACACTTAAAAGCACACTTGGTCTAAATTACTAGGAAAAAATTAAAGAGAAGAACAGCAACTATGAAAAAAAGACAAAGCACAACAAGCTTTGTCTACTATATGCCATGGTTTCACAAGTCTGACCTTTCCCAAGTTCTGTCATTCTTGCCTGGCCTTATTTTGGCACAACAGTGACACTAAGCAGTCTTCTGTTACTGCTACATACATATAGTGAGAACTGCCACCCACTTTAAAGAACAAGTTTTTGTTTGGCTACATAGTCTGTGATCAGAGAGACAGCTGCAAGGTCAAGGTAACACAGAGACACACAAAAAGGTAATTATCTGCTTGTAGAAGTCCCAGCCAACAGGCAAAGAAGCACTGACTTTAGGAGCCTCAAGGCAGGAAGAGATGGTGGCTCCTGCTCCAAAACACTTTCGCAGAAGTAGGAGCTATCAAAGAGTAGTGTCTTCTTTTAGATCAGGTCCCTTCAATTAGATTCAACAGAAATACTGAACTGAACTTCATAGACTTTCACCACTTCTGAAGAAAGGTGGTTAGTGTTACTGTTTACCTTGTTCAACTCCACAGTGAATTTTAACAGAATAATGCTTTTGGTTTTACACAGCAGCTAATGCCTCATGGGCACATCCTAGTGGGAAGAACAATGTACTGTTATTACAGCAATAGCCCTTGGATTAGGCTGCTGGACACGAAGATTTGGGATCAGCTTTAAATGGACCAGGCTGCAAGAAAGGACTCAACATAGCATTTGAATGCTCAACCATACCCAGCAGCTTAAACTGGGGTTAGCTACAGATGCAGCCAAATGTTCTTTTAACTGATTTATTAGGGAATGACAGTAGTTTGCTATCACAGGAGAAATTTAGAAGGAAAACCTGGTGTCAGAACCTGAAGATTTTTTTATATTTTTCCACATTCTCAGGATGTGCTTTAGTCTATGCCTACATACTGCCTTACAGTCATCAAGATCCCAAAAGGATCTGTGATTTGGCCTAAGAAAGCCATTAGCAACATCACCATTGACTTGTGCCATCATCTTGTTGTATTTTAGACTTTTGGAATGAGTGAAATAGGTAAATTCCTCAAAAAACCCTCAAACCAACCCAGAACAAAACAGAACCCCCACACCATCATGGGAAAGACCCAAGAACAGGTGCAGTTACCACTTATTTGTGTATTAGGTATTTTGTGGCACACAGATCTAAGACATGGCTTCAATCAGCCTTTGGAGTCTGGAACGAAAGTATTCAACAACGTTTTCTCTTCAAGCACAGAGACTGTGAAACAAAATAACAGAGATCCAAAATTCAGTGTTCACTTTTAAGTAAAACCCATATATTTCCTGGATGGAATAAAGCAATTATGACTGCCACAGGGTTTGGGTGCTTTTTACTTTGAGACATGACTTGGGTTAGTTATTCTCGGGAGTCATGTTCAGGATGTTTCTTACTGCTGGAGGTACCCATATTCTAAGACTTTTTTAAATACTTAAAGGTTTAGCACTCATTTATTTTACTTTTCTTCCTTCTTTGCAGAAACTCTTCTGGTAGTTCTAATTTATTCACACCCAAAGGACATGTATTTGTCCATCCTTTTCTAAGCTAATCAAATCTCCCTCATCTTGTGTCATTCTTGTCAGGATGTTTGCAAGCAGCAGTCTCCTCTCAGCAGAGTGAAGCACCTACAGCTAACACTGGAGGACAGACCTGGTCACTTTATATCAAGGAGTTCTGTGTATTTCAAACAAGGATATTATGGAGGCACCTGCCATCATTCTTGGGAGGATCTAAGCTTGGGGGCCCACAGGGGAGTCCTGGTACAGTGGCTTTACTGAGTGCTTTTGACCTATGAAAGTTGGTGCAGAAAGTTCCTGTAGCAGCCAGATGCCAAGCTTTGGAAAAAATCCTCCCCTCTAAACTATGGAAAGTCCAAAATGTTATGGTGTCAGTACATGAGGTGTGGTATTCTGGAACTCCACTCCCAAAGGAGGCACTTCTCTCAGTGCAAACAATACATGCAAGTTTTGAATAAAGTGAAGAACCCACACTGAGCCATGGCTAAGTACTTGACTTCTGCAAACAATTCCTTGCCACTAACTGAAAACTGGACACAAAGCCAGGTGACCTCCCACCCCACTCAATACACTCAGCATCCTGCAGGTATGCAACTCAAATTCCTTCTTTGTTTCAGGGCATCCAATGGATTAGGTGAGCTTGGAACTCTTAGGAAAGAGTTAATTAATAATTAACTAAGGGGAGGGGAAAAAAGTCACCTCTTTTGTTATGCTTCACTAAATTTTGGTCTTTATTGAAAGACCAGTCAATTATTTTTAATAATCAGAATTTAAACCTCTTTCACATACTACTATCAGGGCATTGATTCACCTACACATCTGGTATCTATTTACCAAGAGATATACAGCAGATCTGAAAGAATGAACCTTTGCTTGACAAACAGGGTTTCTCTTAGGCATTCCCTCAAGCATTCATTCATTTTAATGGTGTATGCTTCACATTGAAATTCAGCCTTGAAGATGTTAATTATTACTGGTGTTTCATTGCCCTTCTGGTGTTCTACAGCAAATCCTGATGAAATTTGTCATGTGCTTTATTACAGACTGCAAAGCCTACCAGGAGAAGGGTTGGTTTCGGGGATTTTTTTAATCATTCAGTGCTTTCAGGGTACATATCTTGTTGACACACCTTTGAACTCACCTTACTCTTCACCTACATGACTTTATCTTGGTCACTTAAATTGCTCAACTCGGACAGCCAAAGACCATGCTTTTCACCACAAGTCTCCAAAGGTTCTGTGGTGAATCATCTTTTGACCTGTGATAGGAGGTATTACAGGCTGTAGATCCCACGTTGTCTCGATACATTTGTCAATTGAACTCAGATATTGCCAAATTACAACAATTTTTTTTTAAAAAACCACACAATAGAACCTCAGGGGAAAAAAGGATGACTTAAATATTTGTCACTGTGATCAGATACCCGGGAACAGAAGTGGAGAAATGACAGAGGAGAAAACTCCCAAATGTAACAGGGACAACATGAATTAAGCTTGCAGCCCATTAGCCCTAACCTGTATTCAAATAACCCCCTAAACTTCATTGCATAAAGCATGAGAGGCAGCAGGAAAAGCACAGCATGTTTGAGAAACATGTTTATAAAGGGGATATCCTCATTTGCCAACCAATGCTTCATACCCATTGTCACAAACTAGCATTAAAGCCCTGCATGCCCTCAGCCAACATAAAGAACATGCCAAATCTATTTTAGTGTTGGTCCCTTATATTAGATATAGAATTCACATGCACCATTCACTGATAAAATTAACGTGGACTGCATTCTAGTTCTTCATCTCAACATCATTCAGTACCATTTATTTCACATCCAATCAGAAGAGGTTCCAAGTTCCTTAGCAACAAACTCTACCAAATACAAATGGTGGCACTGCATAGAAGTGTAAAATGTATTGATACAGGCAAATGTCTCCAGCATGAGGCCCTCACCCAGCAATCCTGGGAGTATTCAGCAGTTTAAACCATTATTTTTACAGCCTCCTGGGCCCATCATCAGACAGTGCTGAGGAGGTTCAGACACCAGAACAAATGCTATTCTACTAGTGCATGCACAACTTCTTTCCCATCTCCAAAAAAACATGCAAGAGGCGCCTTGAACTTAAGTGGTTGTCTTACAGAGAACTTCTGAATTCAGGTTTGTGTGCTTCCTTCAGATATTGGATTCAAATTAGGTCTCACTTTGCTCACAGATTTCCCACTCTCTCGAGATCGTAATATAGCCACAGTCATACCAGGCAGCACAACTTACAAGCAAAGGATGCAAGTAAGTGAGAAGTGCTCAGGATGACTCAGCAGACTCTATAAGATATATATATATATAGATATATACATAGCTAGATGAGTAAACAGGGGTCCCTGGAGAGGAAGGCTGGTTGTCACCCCAGAAGGGCAGACTTTGACTTAAATAAAACACATCAGCGGTCTAAGAATTCATTAGCATTTTGTAAATATTTTACATATTAAATTCTCTGAATTCTCAGAAGATGGGTCAAGTCCCAATTCCAGTATCTCAACCATGGAGTCTGAAAAGTGTTATCAAATCAGGCTAATGACACTAAGGGGAAAGCAGAAGGCAGAGCCCAGAACTGAGCTGCCAAGCACTTTGAACTTTCCCATGGAGAACTGGCAATTTCAGATGCTGTAGGTCAGCCAGCTGATACTGATCCCATAAAACCATGCTATAAAAAAAAACTGTTGTAGCTCAGTAACAAAATCATGAGAAACTTTTCTTTTGGTTTCTTCTTAAATAGTTTTTCACAATTTTACACACACACAGAAAAAGAGCGTTTAAGTTTTTTTCCTCTCTCATTTTGCTGAATTTCTCTAACACAAAGTAGGTATGAAAGCAAGAAACTATTAAACTGTTCACTGAGGACAGCAATTAAAGGTACTGGAAGGAGAGGGCATATGGTTAGAGGATATAAAGTCACTTTGGCTGACCCCCTTGGCCAAGCAGAACAGCTTCACAAGGCAGAAGGGACACCAATCCCCACAGCTCAGTGCCATGGGCTCCCTTCTGAAAAATGGGGAGTCACAAAGTTTACTTTCTCTGCTTCACTGGCAGGCATCTGAGGGACACAATTTCATCTCAACTGGGTAAAGCAGACTGACCTCACAGTTTCAACTTCCTTAAGTTTCAACTTCCTTTGAAAACAGGCAATTTTACAGCAGGAGATCAGAAAAAGGAAAGGAAGGAATAGGTCACTGAAAAGTTGAATAAAGACAGAAAAAAGACAGTTAAAATAATTTTTAATGGAATGCTAACAAGGAAGTCGGATGGGAGTGCTGCAGTGTTATATACAGAGAAATAGTCCAGTGATTAAATAAAAGAAAACACCAAAGCCAAAGGATTTTACTTGCTGGGGAGTCATCCCTGATCAAAAATGTTTAATTAATACTCTGGGGCTTGTTCAAAGCCACCAGAGACAGTTTGAAACAAAATAAAGTTTTCCTAAACCCACCAAAAACTATGCTATTAGGAGCATGTTAGAGGTCAGAGAGCTTACACTGAGCTTGGAATAAAAAAGTTAAATAAAAATAAAAGAGAAAAACCTTTCTCATCTCATTTGTGTCCACATCACAGAGCATTCCCAGGAAGCCCTCACTTGACAGCAGACCCTAAAGCAGCTTAGACCAACACAGATCCTCTTGGCTTTCAGTGCTCTCTGTGCCCAAGGGAGATGTAGAGGTGACCTACAACCAGAACATTTTCAGCACCCAGTCCGCATTCAAAACTGCGTAAGTTCTTCATAAAAAACATAGGAAATCTTGGATTTATGGAATTACATCATCTCATCCTTGCCAAGAATGCTTCCAAAACACAGGAGCGATCATAAAATTTAGATCACTAATGAAAACGCTTTCTGAGCTCTTTGGATCCTGCCAAAAAAGACACAGCCGTTATTGCCAAATGTTGCGTTCTTTGCAATTTCTAAACAGACGTGCCTCTTCCCCTGTACCAATCTTTAACTGGCTCTGTTACAGTCCACTCCAGACTGACTTACTGGAAAGGGAGAATAGAAGGAAGAAATTTATTAGAGACACAGTAAATCTGCTCCTTGCCGAAACTCAACCAGCTCTGATGGAGCCGAGGCAGGGCCACCCTGTCAGCTCACCAAGAGGTTGACCTGGCTGTGACTGGGCATGGTGTCACCTACCCCAACCTGTTGGCACCTGCACCTCCCCAGCAGCTCTCACACCACGCAGACTTCCTGGTCTGAGGCGTCACACTCCCTAAAAGCTACCAGGGACACACATATGCACACACACCCCTCCAAAAAACATGATTATGATGAACTGCCTGATCAAACAGGCACGTGCCAGAGATGCCAGAGCAGTGGGGCAGGAGCAGACTAACCAGGGCAAAGAAACACATATGCAGGTGACACACATCAGGCGACATACCAAAAACAAACATGAGAAACACAGAAGGAGTTCAAGCAAATGAACAGACTCCCTCTTCAAATTGCTTTGTAATTGTTTTACCCTCGATTCTTTCCACAGCATTTCCCTATGCTCTCCACCTGTGACCTCCTGGCAGCCCCATGCTGTTCACCCTCACCTCCCAGCCGTCACACTGTAGGACCTCACACAGGTGAGGAAAGGCAGGAAGATGATTCCATGGGATGAGTGTTTTCCTGCACTTCAGCTATGCTGATGACTTGATTCTGAAAGCTGTGTCTGTAAGGGTGATTTAAAGGTGTAACTTACAGCATGTCTGTAGGCATGTTTTCGAAAACATTCTCTGGATTGGCTTCTCATCACTCTGTTAGCCATAAGCACCTTAGTTGGACACAACGATGCAGCAGCAGCTACAAGTGACTATCTCCCACCAACAGTGGTGTCCTCTGAAGGCTACCAAATCCTGCTCAGCCTCCCTCCCAGAGGGAAGGCAGCACACCCCCACTCACAAATGCTACAGCTTCAAACACAGGCAGAGCCATTGCCTTCAAACATCCATCTTTTAACTCCATAGCAATAATTCTCTTTTGCCAAAATCCTCCATGCCACTTGCACTTTTTTATTTTTACTGAGGTCTCTTCCTATAATGCTTACAAGTACACAAACAGTTTCACCTTCATCTTCAATAAGTCTTTTAAGCCTCAAAGACTGAAGATTTTCAGTACAATGGTGAATTTTTCACTTGAAGTTACAGTATGCAACAAAAGCTCACTTTAAAACATGATGCCTCAGTCTGACACTCAAGCTTGAAACAAAGTGACATTTGGGCTTTGATCCTCAATCCCAACTCACAAACCAGCTCTGGAAACAGATCCAAAGTTATCAAGGACCAATCTCTGAATCAATTTCAAACATGACCCAAATTGTCAGTCTTGCAATTAAGATCTCCTCTGCAGAGATTAACATTGTATAAATAGACATAAATTTAAATTCTCCTTTCTCAAATCTAAATTTTTACAGACAGATCACTTGACAAACTTTCCATTTACAGTTTGGCTTCACTAGAAGTCCAAACTCAAGACTGAGCTCTTTGATGCCATGAAATCTGTCTCTTTCAGACTAACGTAAATCAGAAGATTTTTTTTTTTGCTGACGATACATGAAGATAAAACAAGATTCATTTATTCTTCACGTCAGTGATGTATCTGTTTTCTCTACTTACCTCCCTTCAAGGAGAACTGGCAACTCCCATACTTCCAGCACTGTAACAGTCCCTGGCAAAGCCAAGCAGCACAACTGCTTATGCCATTGCAGTTCTACAGCAATGCTGGAAAGATCAAAATAAAAATACCAAACAAATCCACTGTCGGTCTTGCTAGAAAAGTCCTAAGAAACTCTCCTACTTTGAATGCTTCTAAGCATTCTTGGCCATCCTATCAACTAATTACTTGTGCTTTTTGGTCCTGTGCACAGGTGGAAATATCTTCCTCCTTTAGAGGTATTTCCCCTGAATAACATATTTCAGGAAAAGGAAAAGCACTCAAGTACAAGACAGAATTTACAGCTAAGAATAACTGGTGGTAAAACACAAACCCTAACAATACTAATCAATAATGCTTCATTAAAATGCAACCCTTAGCGGTAGAAAGTGGCATACTAAATTGTTCACAAGAAACGATTAATATATTCCTGTCATAATGGAATTGAGTGACACATAATTGAGAATTAGGAGAACTTGTCCTTACTACTGAAGACAAACTGCTCTCGCTGTTACCTCCCAATTTAATTTGAAGTATGTGTTAGCACTGATAACCCAGCCCTAAGGTGGTGACTGTCAGAATGAAAAGCACAGCAACACTGCAAAAGCATATTCATTTGCAGATTAACTAGGATACATGGCAAAAGGATAAAAATGTACATTAATAATTAAAATTTTACTTATCAGTTGATTATTCCAATACAAACTGCAGAATCTGTTGCTAGTTAGGTTGACACTTCTTAGCTGAACCCATATATGTTTCTTCTGCTCAATCCTTCCGAAGTACATTTCCCTCCCTCCAAATGAACCTTCTGCAGAGCAAAGAGTAGGGAGCCCCAGTGAGCAGCAGCTCCCTTTTTCCATACTTACAAAAAATGCTTCTCTTGCCATAACACCAAGCTGCAGGCAATGGCTCAGCACACTTCCTTCGTGCACCCAGAGGTTCCCGTGGTTTATTTCCCATTCTTTATTTCATGAAAGCATTTCTTTCAACAATATTAAGTTCAGTAATCTCTTTTTAATTATACTGAAATTCTGACTCAAAAAACCCTACCTGGTGACGTATTTCTCCTCAGTACTAATGCCCACTAATGGGAGTATTTGAAAATCCCACATTTTTAAAGCAAGATCTGAAAATCCAATTAGACATGTGCTTTGAGCAGGTTTTGCCTGCTTCACCACCAGTTCCAGCTCAAGAGGCCCACCAGTGTGAACTGTAAGGAATGGCCCAGCATGGAGTAGCATGGTGCAGTTTGCATGCCAGCACCACCAGAGCAAGAAGGCAGAAGAAGCAACAACAGCTATGACCTTCAATGCTCTTGCATGCCACCACCTAACTCTGCCAGGGATCACAGGCTTGGAAAGCCAGTCCTGCCCTCTGTGCACATGTGCCAGGCTGTGTGTATCCATTTAGCAGAAAATAACTGGTTTTCATTTGAATAAATACTCCTGATGAAATAGATTCCCCCAGCAGAGATTGTTCCTCCTACATAATGCCTTTCCTTTCTGCCCTGAAAGTATCCTCACATTTTGCATCCAAAACTGGGAAAGTCTATGAGCCAAGGTTTACTGTAACCCATCACACAAACCATGAAAGCCTTGTGACCATGGTGATGGAACAAGTGGCACAGCAAATTCTTCTCACTGCCTACCACTTGTCTCTGGGCTCCTCTGCAGCACAAGGCCATCTGTGAGGGCTGTCAGAAGAACTTCTTCAGAAGTTCATAGAAATCATAAAAATGAGCTAGCAAGCCTACTGCCAGGACCCTGAGGGCACCAAGAGATCTCACTTGCCCTGACCAACCTCCCAAGAGTTGCACCTCTGTCACCAGGACCATCTCTTCCTCTTCCTTGCCAGCTTGCTTGTCTTTGTTCCATTGACATTGCCCAAAGACATGATCATTCAGTAGCAAGCCTGGAGCTTACTACCTGGGACTCCCAGCTCCTCCAATCACTTCCTGAAGCTCTGGGCATATGCTAGAAGGAGGTTAGTTTCACTGACTTGGCCAGTTTACTGCTACCTGCTGTAGCAGTAGGTGTAGGTAGGTGTTTCCCCACCCCTTTTTTACCCCCTTCCCTGGTAATCCTGGGCACTCCCTCAGGCTTCTCCTATTGGTCTCTGAGGGACCCCAACTCCACCCTCACCTTTTGTCCCCACAAAACTCCAGACCCTCTGCCTTTCTTTGCCTTTGCCTCTGGGGACCTGCATGCTATCATATGAATAAAGATCTTCCGTGCTCTCCATACGGAGGCCTCTTCTCATCTCCTTCACTGCTGCCTTGTTGTGAACAGCACAGACCACAGAGCAGCCATGTGGGTCCCTGGCCAGGGAGGGCCCCGCGGCCCAGGCCTTCCGAAGGAAGGTTTGGAGCATGAGAGGCGGAGCAGGGCTGGGCAGAAACACTCCTTGGCACTGCTTGCTTCTTTGCCACTCCACCAAAAAGCTGGCAAACCGCAACACTGGTCTCCCAACATAGCAAATGACCCACAGAAGAAAAGTGCTGGGGCACAGCTCATCCCAGCACAGATATCATAACATGGCTCACAGAGGCAGCTCAGCCCAGTGCCCTACAAAGCAGGACACTGCCTGTCCCAGGAAGGCCACACGACCAACCCACCGAGCACAAGCTCACGGTGTTGGCACAAGACATTTCAAGATACGCAGCAAAGAACACAAAGAGGGGAGCTATGGACAACCTGTGCTTGGCTTACCATGCTGCAGACACGGGTGTATGTGTCCTTACTCCAGCAGTTAATGAAAGGGTGAGTGTTCTCTCCAGCCATACCTTGGAGCTCCCATGAAGCCTGTATCTGACACAAACCCATTACAAAGCAATTGCAGAAGTGAGGTGGTAATTGAGGTCATACAGGCTCACTTGTGAGTTTGAATAAATCTGTCAGAATTATCAGTTTTGGTAATTGTTTTCAGCAGTAATTTGCTTTTCTGTTTTGCTGGTGATATCCCCTACCTATGTTGGACTGCACAGGTTCAGAGAAGCTCTATTACCCACACCACTGTTGCCACTGCATGTCAGGCCCATCAGACCCCTACCCTCAAGTTCTGGTCCGCATTGTGCCTGCAACAGGACCCTGCTTCAGCTGAGCCACAGAAATGGAGTGTGCCCTGGCACTGCAGAAGAATGAGAAGAGATAAAATCAAGGCAGGAACCAACCCCTCCTTCCTGACAGCCAATTGCTATGATTCACTCAAATAGGAACTCATCTTTGCACCCTCTGTTCTGGATCAATGCCCTTCACAAGAAGTCCCAGTCACACTTTAACCATTGAGTGCAGAAACACAAACGTGGGGCTCCCAGACCACATTCATTTACAGCATGATCCCCTTGCAGCTGCCTCGCTTGCATGTGAGACAGTGAGATGCATTTGGGGCACTCAACTTGCAACTTTGACCTCTCAACCTTGCGTTGTACTCAGAGATTACTGGCAGCCTGGGAAGACAAAGCTTCCCTACTTCCCGGGGTCAACCTCGTCTCCCTAAGGACCAACTTGTAACAGACAAAGAAGGAAGCAATTAAATAAAATCCGAGTCTTATCCCCTGAACTTGACAACATTTTCATGCGTTAGGAAACTGCAAACCCATTTGCCAAAGGGCACAGGAACAGATGGGAACTGAAAGGGCTATTACATAAATTAAGCATGTAAACACTGGTTGCCTGCTCAAAACCCACCCAGCTCCTGTAATTTCCATGTGTGCAGTATTTGATGTGGCCACAGCACCACTGCCACATGCCCTCACTTGAGGAGGATAGGTGCACGTTTTTCCAGTTTGCTAAGTCCCTACAGCTAGAAAACATGACAAACATGACAGAACCCTGCTATTTCCAGCAAGGAAGTTGAATGTGAAAAAAAGACACAACATGTACTTTTGGGCTATAATAGAAATTTTAAGGTGGTCCCTCTCCTGAACATTTCAACAGATGTAGTGTCCAAGCAATCTACTACCAGCCACAACTTGTGAGCAACATTTTTCATAATACAATGCACAATTAATCCGACAGATGACCAAGAAGCAAACAAACACCAGAACTTCAGACAGAGATACACTTTTTACTATGCTTGTTTGACTATGAGGGGGATGCAGAAACTTACAGGTCAGCAGGGGAGAAAAAAGGCAGGAAGAAAAGCATTCCTAGATGCCTTGCAGTGAAGACTTTAAAAAGTCCATCTCTTTAAAATGCCTCACTGCAGCTCTTAGTCCTGTGCACTTGGGGGAAACAGTCACACATGTTCAGCAAGATAGATGGGACATTTTTTATGTTTCCAAGACTGAGGTAAAAATACCCTTTCAGTCATGTTAAGTAGCTTCCATTTCTCCACCTTGCAAGGCATGAAGCATTACTTCCAATGCCCTAGACCTTCACAGGAACTGAAAAAGATGCTGGATTTAAATCCGAGGCCACTGAGAAAACATTTGCATGAAATGCTGTAGCAAGGTTTTCTTTTTCAAGGAATGAACAACAATGTCCCACAGCCACCACAGAAAGCATGGAGGTCTACAAGGGAAGGATCTGGGAGAGCATCAGCCAGCATGCAGCCCCTCCCAGAGAGAGCTGATGATACCTTCCCAGCTTGGACTTTAAGACTGCAATAAGAGAAGAATGAGCAAAGTACAGGGACAATGTACTTTACAGAGAGGCAATATTTTAATTTACAGCTATGTTAAACATGGGTGCATGAATAAAAACCCAGGATGCCTCAAGCACATCAGCCTCAGGCAACATGTAAATGCTTTGCTGACAGAGCAAGACCATAGAAAGGATATGGTTTCATCATATGTGCTCTTTTTTTCTCTCTCTTATTTTAGTAAACTTGGATTTTCTGGCAAAACCTCCAGCACACCTGGACACAGAGATATAACAAAAAGGGAAGAGGCAGGCCTTTTTTCTACCTATATTGGTCCAATAAAACTTTCGCTGGCAAAAGCTGTCCAAGCACCACACTGCCTAGTTCCACTAAGCAACACTGTGCTCCTGGACAATGTCTCCATCTCAAGTGGTGGAAGCACCAAAGATGATGTTTCCTAAGCAGCAAACCTCCCTGTACTCAGCTTTGGAAGAGGAGCATTTTGCTGCTCGCTTCCAAGCTCTGTTTCTGCAACCTGCCTCCACGCTGGGCATGCAATGCTCAAGTATGAGAAGCCACTGAGCAGAGTAACTTCCCAAGAGCTAGTGAAGACCTTTGATGTTTTTTCTTCAAGTATGCCTTCAACCTCTGATCCAGAAAAGCAAAGCCACTCAACATTTTTCAGGGCATAGCCAGGGAAGATTTACACTTCAGAAACCCAAATATAAAGGCAAAACAACAAAAAATTAGAAACAAGAAGCATTTGTGCCTGTGCTCTGTAGTACAACCAGTGCACATCTGTAACTCTGCATCAGAACTTGGATGCCCTGGGGCACAACTCAGTTTCCCTAGCTATAGAGTGAAAAAGAAAGCATGGACCTACTCTGTGGACCATTTTTAAGCCTTCTGATTAAATTAAGTATTACTGCCCCAGAAGTAGATTTGGACCCAAATTCCCAATGATTTCCAGAAACACTGCTCCTAACTTGCTCCCAGGGAAAGCTTTCAACTGCAACAGACTGCAGGAAAGCACAGACCCACCATTAACCAATATACAACACCCATGGCTTGACATTCAGTATTTCCAGGCTCCCAAAATGCTGAAAAAGTACACCAGGCATAAACCATTCTGGCAAGGTAAGAGTGGCTGAGGTACAATCTGATGACAAGAGATCCCCTCACAGCTGGAAAGGGAGCATGAAATAAATCTCTTGGTCACATCCCAATGAATGCAGAAACAAGCAAAACATCTGAAGAGCACAAAAAAAATTCCTAAAATGAAGCGGGAAAAAGCCTCTGTAAAGACTGGCAGTGGTAAAAACTGTCCCAGCTAGTTTGGACATACAAGAATTATGGGCTGTTTCCCTTGGTGCCCAAGCACACTGGTGGAATGAGACGCATTTCTAGCTGCACAAAGAGTTCTCACAGTAATGTGTTACCACACTGGCTATAGCATTCTGGAGATGGATGAGGTTGTAAGTCACTGACATTATACTGATGTATGGACTTCATGCATTACTAGTCCTTCAGACACAATAGCCCCATGTATATTTTTGTTTTGCAAACTCTCCTGGCATCCTCTGCAAAAATTCTCCTCTCTCTACTCTGGAAAAGTTTAAGAAAAAGTGTTCAGGAAACAGGAACAGAACAGGGAAATACTCACCAGAAACACTGATGTGTTCTGGGTGGGGGAACAAGAGAAAAGGGAAAAAAAAACCCAAACCGCCAAAAAAAAACACAAGCTGGCTCAAGACAGCCAAATATGAAGACAATTTTAATTAAACCACGTCTGTCTTATACCATCTATTTCAGCTAATTTAGTATCTCAGAAGAGTTTTATCTCAAAATAGTTAATAGCTCCAGAAGCCCAAACTTCTTCCCTTTTTTTTTCTTTAATGCAATTACAGTTTTGCTGTTGCACCAGAAATATTAATAGCCTTTTCTGCATGAGACAGAGAAGCTCTACAGCAGGACAAGAAAGCTTCAATCCTGTTGATGGTCTGCATGCTGATGGTTACATATAGCTTATCTGACAGTGTAATTTCTACTGAAGCTATTGAAAATAGGCAGCACCCCTCTCACTACTTTCAAGCATGCATCTCTATAGGATGCATCTCAATTCACTTGACTGTAGAAAGGACAAATAAGTAGGAAAACAGACAAGCAGTGCTGTTGCTCTACTGTATATTGCTCTGTAGGAAGACACAGAGGGATAAATTCTGCTCTTTGTTACAGTACCTTTGATCCAGAATTGATCTAGTCTAGTCAATGGAACTGACCCAGATTTACAGGGGAGAAACAGTTCAGGGCTCCACCCAAGGCTGCAGTCCTATATTTCTGCGTCCAAGGGGAATGTGTGCTCTTTGTGCAATCCAAAATCCTCTGCTCTAACACAGTAGATCTGACCTGGCACTCACTAAAATCAACTGAAAAGCAACCATGGTTTCCTCCAGTCCATCATGCAGACCTCGTGCCTTCCACCCACCAGCAAATTCAAACCACCCAGTGTACTCCTTTCAGAAAAAAAAAAGTAATAAAATCTTATGGCTTGCCCAAAACAAAACCCCAAACCAAACAGCCTAGCAGGGAGCCCTGCTCACCCTATCTGAGCTTCCCTAGCCTTGCAACAAAGGATAACCAAGAGTGGTTTGGGAAGAGAAGGAATGTGGAGAGGCAGAGATCATCTGGCACGGTCCACAGGACTGCCAGTGCCACAGTGGCAGGAACTCTGCACAATGTCCAGCGGACTGATCCTGCAACAATTAATAAACCAGCGAGTGGGACACAGCGATGCCTGGGAGGCCGAGTGCACGTGTCCACAGTCACACTCGCAGTCCATCATACTCTGGTGTACTGCCCCACTTGATTAGCAATTACTTTGACTTCATAATTATGCACACACATACACGTGCTTAATTCTAAAGATGAAACGCTTATCACCATCTGGAAACTCAAATGTATTTAAGAAGTTAATCAAGACCAAAATACATAATCAAGACAGGCTTTATCGGTTTTGTATTTATGACCTCAGCTGACACATTTTATTAATCACCAAGTGTTTTAAAAGCGTTAATGCCCTCCTCCTCAGTTACTATAAATTCTCTGCTCCCACTTGCAACACAGGGTGTAAAAATACAGATTACTAGAAGGACATATTCGGCTCCTGGTACCCACCAGCGTGGGTGCAGAATGTGCTATTCCATGTCAGGTCACTTCAGATAATACAGACATTTTTGTTCTGCCTGCATACCAATCAGCTTTAAAGCACTATAATGCAAATAGTTTTTAAAAGGGTTTTAACTACCTAAAGCTCTTTGTTTTAAGACAAGGTATTACAGTAAAGATCATCCATGAGATCCAGTTATAGTCACCTTATTAATTATATGTCTACCTTCCCTAATTCAAAAATCCCTACAAGCTATCCATTTTAAAGTTTTTGATTCCTTTGTGCAATCAATTATCAGCCAAAAAAAGCATGCAAACTACTAGCTACAATGTCATTTATTAAATGAATCTAGAAGGCATTACTCTAAGGGTCCTGAAGGCCACCTTTTTACCATCTACAAAATGTATCTTGAACATCCATGTCTTAAAAATGAATAAAAGCAAAAAAAATAAAAAAAAAATCCCACAGTTCTCTGCTTTTTACAGATTACACTGTGTTCAAGAAGTGGATTGAAACCCAACTAAGCCTTTTATTCCTTGTGGATTTTATATGTGGACTCTGCAATTAAAATCTATCGTCTCCTAGCACGCAGCCAAATAAGATAAAAAGACACAATCTTTTGATATCAAGATGACTAAGGAGGGCATCTTGTAGCCTGAGACAATGCTCAAAGCAGCAGCAGCAGTTCCTTCGCAGATTAAGCACAGCTGAGGATGAGATGCTGCTCTTTCACCTCCTGGAGAGGAGCAAGAAGGGGAGGCCTGATCCTGCAAAAGCACACATCGATCACTTTACTCACATCCTTGAAACCAAGGCTACCTCTCAGCGCCAAGCAAAGAGCAGGCATCATTTACAGGATGTGAGCATTTCGCACCTGTTTTCGCACGGTGCAGTCCACCTACCTCCATGACATCTGCTGGATAGAGTTACCATCTCCCAAACCCCCGGAATCACAGTGCTGTGAGAAATTCTGCTCGATTGCATTGTTTGTATTTTCCATTTCCCCCAGCACCTTCTTTTACGCTTTTTCATAGGAGTGTGAAGCCATCGCAGTAGTGATTGATAGTAATGGAGCAAAGTCATCCTTCAGTGTCTACAGCCTGGCACAAACAAGATGAAGGCTACCTTGAAGAGGCACTCTTACTGTTTAAACTTATACACTGATAAACTGTAAAAATCCTTGCTCTTCTACAGCCTAGAAAGAATTCATAAAATTATTCCTCTCTCAACCTGGATGTTTCTAAATGTGTAAGTTGAGAAAGAGTAACAGAAATGAGAAACCACACTTACTGTTCATTTCAATTAGTAAAATAACAAAGGCACCTATGTGAAGCCCTTGGCACTTCTGGGATGTCTTTTAATAAAGAAGAGCTTCATACTCCTTAGAGCAGCCCTGTTAGGAGAAAAGGGTTTGCACTTCAGAAATCAATGCACCTGGATTACCTGGGCCACCCACTACAGATTTTGTAGGGAGTGGGAAAATGGGCAAGTGCATGTGCACATTCATACACATTGTGTGCATAGCCCTCTTTTTTTTCCAGTCAGCATTTTATAAGTATTCATACTCAGCTTTTTAAATCCACAGCTTCAAATTTGTCAGGGAAAAAGACATGAAATACTAAGTTTCCAAATCTAGCCACAATGTCAGTCAGTGTGTTCTAATGAATATTTTCCTTCAAATGTTCCAGTGGCAGCCATCTAATTTTATTTCTTTTAAATAGCATCCCCTTCTGATGCTTGTAACCTAAATGTTAATGCCTCATTCAGGACCTAATCTCTAATGTGTAAAATTAATATGGCCAAAAGGAAACCTGTCATCTGCTTTCATTGCCAACACCAGGCACAGTGTAAAAAGCAACCAAAAGAAGCATTACTATTTTTTTAAATGGATATTTAAATGTTGAATGCATAAGACAGTGAAATTTCTTTATACAAGGTAGCCTCCCTCGACTCACATGGACACAAAGTTTCCATGCTGCAAATTAACAAACGCTTGTGCTGCACCTACTTACACCATGCTGTTATCCAAAGTCCTGTTAGCACATCCCAGAAATGAGTCCTGTCATCCACTCTGGCTCTCTGAGGCTTGCTGCCACAGAGCTTTTCAATCTCTAAGCTCCTAGAGTGGAATCAGTAAAACACACCAGCTCCCACAGACAGTTCCCATGCTGTGTCCGAGGGGCTCCCCACCAGGGATTGAAAGGGACATCACAGAAGGGGCAGAGCAGAGGATGGACACTGCCACAGGATAGTCAGCACTCTCCATTCCTGTATTCCTTACAGATAAGTGCCCCTTATCTGTGCACAGGCTGCTTTCTGTTAAGTAATTCCTAGTGATGCTACAAGTGGTGCAACAGCCCCTGAGGACAGTGGGGAGGGAGCTGAAACTAACATGGGCCATTCTTACGGAAACCTACAATTTCAGTTTCACAGAAGGGAATGGACCTACTCCAAACAATTTCCCCAACAGCTAACTCCTTCTGAAGGAGCATGTGGAGAGGGCAAGGAAAAAAAACACATTCATTGATCAGCATTAAATGAAAAGTGGGGGATGACAACCTTACACAAGAGAAGTGACCCAGAGTCCAAGTGTATATGCGGGAAAAATTTTGATTTATCCATGAAACCTTAGTTTCAGGTGCCAAACAATTACATGAAAGGGGAACACACTGCATCCTCTGATGATTACATTCACAAAATTGAAATCCAAGAAAATCCCTGTGTCTGGAGGCATTAACCAGAGATAATTAGGAACTGAATTCTTTCACTGGTTCACAGTAATCTCTGGTGGTCTCATCTTGCAGTTAAGAACATGAGGCTTGTGCCAGAAACACCACTTTGTCACATGCAAGCATTCTGCCCATAACAAAAGGGCTCAATCTATAACCTGGATACTGAAACATAAATAATGAGGAATTAACTGAACTCAGTTGGAACTGCGACTAAGTAAGGACAAATACCTCGTCCACAAAGATCCTACACAAAGGGGTGACACAGGGAACAGAAACATCCAACAAAACATGAACATGCTTTGAAATACTGTCCTTATAAGATAGTAGGTGGCTGCTGAATTTAACTAACCCACCACAGAGACCTCTTCATCTTTACCCTGGCCACGCCAGGTCTACACAAGTACATCATTCCTGAACCTAATTTCACTCCTTTAATGTGAAAGAGAGAACTCCTTCTCCTTTCATTGATTTCAACAGGGCCCTTCATCCATGCATCTGTGCTTCATGTCATGTATGTTGACACTTAGACAAGTCACCCACAGAACTCAAACGTTTGCTTTGAACAGCACAAACAATCAGAAAGAAAAACCACCAGATTCAAATCATCATGTCCCCCATCCCAGTCCCTAGCTCCCTCAGGATCAACTTAGAGTTGATACATAATACATATGCATCAGTCCAAAAGGCTTGAGAGGAAAAAAACTGTGCTGGAATGACATTCACACAAGGACAACTGCAGTAGCTTTGTCAGGCAGGATTTGATATAGTACATCTGGCAACAGAGTCAAACAAAATACAGTAGTGCTGGCTTTGGAAAAAGTAACATGAATCTAATTTCTTCCAATTGTCTGAACAACTTTTAGAGTTAATTACATGGTACAGCACAAGATAAACTACCTGTCACTTCTGAAAAATAATGGAAACAATTTCAGAATTCAGAAATATGCTTGTATTTCTGAATATGAAATAAAATTGAGATACTAGTTGCACATGATAAATTATATAAATTTGTTCATAAAAAGCACTGGGCATTTCAGTTCTATATGCTATTTTGCTAAGTTCAAAACAAAGTTTCTGTGCACGCTGACTTTATCTTTGAAAAAAGCTACTTTAGCTAAGTCATCTGTGAATAGTGTCAGTGCTCTGAAAATTAGCACATACTTTCCCAATATTGATACACAGTAATAAAAAAATATAAGCTTATAAAAACCTACATGGTAGAAAATGTAACTGTGGAGTAATAAGTATCCTCATAAATTAAAATGTGATAAGACATGCGATGGTTATTACCCAGGTAATTTTTGCTTGAACACAGACACAGATTTTTATTTCTGAAGTTCAGCAAGCAGTTGTTGCAAAAAGCTACTCTCATTTGCACTGCATCAGGAAAAGTTGATCTTCTAATAAGATTAATATTCACTAGCCAGGAAGATTTTTACAAGATACAAAGAGCAGTTTAACTCTCAACCTAAAGTCGTTCCAGACTACCAGTCCCTTTGAGAAGAGTCACCAGAGTAAGCTTGCTCACACGGATTGACAGTCCCATGGAAATGTATGAAAAGCTTACAGGGACACAACAAATAGATCCAGCACACGGCAGGGTTTCTGGGGGATGGATTTTGCTGCATGCAATTAAACGAGGGCCAGTTTCTTGTGGCTGTCAAATGAACTCTGTTTCTCTGTATCCCAAACAGAATAATTTAAAACCAGAATACACGGTCCATCAAAGGAATGCCACACACCCAACTGCCTTGCAGATCTCATTCTCCTTTGTAAGCAAGGGAGAAAGCAAGGATCAATTGCAAGATGGGAGACTGCTGCATTGATTTTCAAACAGAATCTTCCATCAAAACCAATGGTGAGCTTGTCTTCAGATATAAGGAAAAAGTCATGTGGTCTGAGTTGTTCTGTATTAGAGCAAAGGCAGATATCAGCTATCAGTCATACAGTGCTGCATATGGAATGGAGATGATCATGGACAGGAGGCAAGTTGGACCTGGGAGATGTAACCTTTGTTAGCAACCACAGCAGAGCACTACAAGTCTAAAACGGGACATGAAAAATGGAGCAAAAAAATGTGGGTGGGAAGGGAATCAGGTTTAGAATACATTAGTTTCATAAACCTGCCTGAGGTAAGATAAAGACAGCATTATTCTGCCTTTATGAGGTACTTTACACCTTGAGGGATCCTAGCACACTGCCAGCATGACCCCCAGCCTGGCAGAGCAGCTCCTGCCTGCACTGGGTGACTCAGAGTCCCCCTGCCTGCTGCAACTGGGAAGCCTGCAGAACAAAGCAAACACATCTGTGAAAGTGTAGCCAGGCTAAAGATTAGCGAGCAAACTGATTTCATGGGAAATGCAGCAGATAAAACTATGATGGGCTGTCATCTAAAACGCCAAGACTGACCTATTTCACACAGACAGAAGTTCCAGGAGCATGGAGCAATAATCAGCTTGCACTCAGTTATCTAGATAGCACATGGTGGGAGAGTGAAGGGGAAAAATATTTTGAGCAAAAGAGAGAGGGAAATTTAGCTATATATTGCTTTATCTCCAGCTATAGCAAACACTGCAGCATGTTTTTTCAGAAAAGGCTAGACAGGAAAACACACCCAAGTCCCCACTACCATTTCTTCCCTCAGGAACAAACATAGCCCCAAATAAGCCAGAACAGCCAGGATCGTGTCCAAAGTTTTCTTTACAGTGGTCCTGAGCACTGGAGAGCAGCACCATTCACCTTCCCTCACCAACAGCTGGTTGGGAAAACTAACTTGGGAGGGTGGGTTCCCAGCTCATAGGCAATCTCTGACAAAACTCAGACAATGCAAAGGTGCAATAATTTACAGCTGGCTTTCCAAAAAAGAATGGGTATGCAACCAAAAAAGAGTAAAAACCACCTGATTTCCTTCCAACATGAATGTGTTGGTTTTGAGATACAGCACAAGGGACACATCGTACTCTTTTGCAAAGATAAGGCTAAGCTTGTCTTCCTAGCTTCAGGCATTGGGTGTGTTTGTGGTGTTTGGATTTTTTGCTTGTTTGTTTTTTAAAAAGGCTTCTGCTAACTGTGTAATTTTCTTATTTTTTATCCCAAGGAAGAAAAAAATCTATCAGCAGGAATTTGTGTCTCTCACTTCTAGCAAGAGTTCCATAAACAGATCTCCTAAAATGGAAAATCCCCCTATAACAGATAAAGATTTCTCTTAACTCAGAAGGGGTTGGACTCATCTTTTGGTGGCTTTCTAGCATCTTTCACCTTCACTTTCTCACACCTAAAACTGATGAGAAAGCTTTGTAAGCAGCCTTCTGAAGTTCACCAAGAGAACTCTGGGGCTCAGGAAACCAACAGTAAGGAGCTGACACATCTTGGTGAGGACATATCTGATAACCTAATTTTCTCTCCCAAAGATTTGGGTGGGCATTTTCCATCTAATTCTGATTACAAAGTGCCTCTGCTAGAGAACACAGTAAGCTACCAACAACAGTGACATTGGCAAGACAGAGACAAGAGACACCTCCCTCCTGCAGCCGTCCGAAGACATGCTTCAGTGGAGACCAGCTAGAATTTAGAACACCCTCCAGCAGCAAACAGGACATTAACCAAGATTTTGAAACCTCTTAATACCTCCAGTCCTAACACACGCTCTGCCTGGGGTCTAGCTCCAGTGAATTCTGACACACAAGAAGGGTTACGAGCACATCTTACAATAAAGACTTAATTCCTAAAAATGATCTGCTACCTGCTGTATATCACACTGACAGCTCTACCACCTCCCTCTCTCCTGACCCTTCAAGAACTCCACATTCATCTATCACTTGCACTAGCAGGATGGTATCACGTACAAAGGCATAACAGATACCTGGGAGAGCAGCTGTCTAAGCCTTACAAACCACGTGTAACCCAAACGGTGACACTGTGCGGGACTAGAGTAGGGCTTGGGAGCTTCCCAGCAGTTTTCACCATGGAAACAGCCCACAAAAAACAAACAAACAAAAAAAACCCAACAAAACACCAGAATCAGTTATGATCAAAAAGGCACAATAAAGGCTTTATTTCCAGACCTACTCCACTCACACTAACAACCTAAATTTGTGTCAGACAGAAAATGGGTGCGCATTATCCTCCCAGTGATTTCACAGCATCGCATTCTTTCCTCGGAGTTTATGTTAAATCCTTTGAACTGTACTAAAATCTCAGCCTATTTATAGCCTCACAATACAATGAATATAAAGCCATAATCTCCAACAGTTAACTACAGAGCATACTGAGAATTCTTAAAAGGTGATTTTTCTACATTCAAAAACTCACAGAATATTTAGCCTAATCTCTCACCTACTGCATGCTGAGTTTGTGTTCCAGCAGTATAATTCATCTGAAACAAGGGGAAATAATAAGTCTCATCCAAATTTTCTGAATATGCCTGCAAACTATATTATGTGTGGAACTCCACCAGTTAAAATATCACACTTCTATTCTATTCAATTGGTGAAGCTATGTTACAACCCACAATTCTGCATGGTGTCTTGAAGACCAGAAATAAAGCCTTCACCAGGTCTGCTAAGGACTGAGCACTCCTTGTGAAACCAATAAGCATGGGGCAGACATAGCAGGAAAGAAAAAAATATGCTAATTTTTCCAAGAAGTTGGCAGGTATTAACACAGATGGGCACCATACAAGAACACATTCATCAAGCAAATTATACCATCTCTGGAGGAGCAGGCAGCTGATAGAAAAACACCAAACAGGACTTGGCTTCGCCACAGAACAGCAGATCTACTGACTCCTAATTCTCTCAGCGTACCAAGCCTCTACCATTTGATGAAAAACTCTGCAACAACTTTAAGGAAAAATCATTTGTCATAAAATGATTTAAGTTGGAAAAGACCTCTAAGACTCAGTCCAGCCACGAATGCAGCACTGCCAAGTCCACTACTAAACTACGTCTCTAAGTGCCACATACACATATGGCAACTATGGTAGCCACAAACAAGGAAAGAAAGAGTCAATGTGAAAACATTCTTTTTCTTTTTACTAGACTGCAATTCCCTTATCAGCTTCAGATATATGCCTGTAGCCAGGACACTTGAGAGCTGGCAGTAGACAATAACAGGTACGGCTGGGAAGACTTGCCTGCTGAGGAGTGTGGCCAGTCTGCCAGCTACAGCTGTTGGCCCACCAAGAGGTATCACTCCCTTACCAGCCTCCCTCCTCTGCTCAGCTGTCAGATCCCTCCAAAAGGACACTGCAAGTGCAATTTCCACATCATTTCTCAGGCAGAAAGGGGAGAAAGTGAGACAGACAGACCGACCAAAATGATTTTTTTTACTGCCATGCTGGACAGATTTTGCAAAGCTGCGCAAAACGTCCACGATGCGTCTGGGCACACAGCTGACACCACGGGAAGTTTCAACAGCCCAATCCCACCTTTGTGTGAATAGCTGATCTACGTGGGACTTCCCTGGGAGCCAGCATCTGCTGCCCCCGGTACAGCTGCATCCCTAGGATGAGGGAAACGGAAAAACTGAAGTCGCATTAGGTACTCGGGAGTGTGGATCCGAAGTGATCCACGCAGCCCTGCACGGCGCTCCGCAGCCTGCGTCCCTGCGGACACCCGTGCCCAGCCAGCGGCTCCACCCGGAGCTCCTCGGCAGCCCGAACACCGGCACAAGGCAGGACTGGGCACCAGCGCCGCGGGCAGGCATGGCCCGGGCCGGGCAGTGCTCCGGACAACTCGGG
>VZTN01028463.1:0-11949 GCA_013400515.1 Erpornis zantholeuca
ACCAAGTCACCACCACAGTCAGGGGCATGGACCTTGGGCTTCCATGGCTCTGGGAGGAGTGGTCCACACAAAGGCTGAGAGGCCTTGGCTTGGCCAGGCAGCCCTCAGCCCCTGAGGTTCAGTTCTGGGTTCCTCACTCCAAGAAATCCATTGTGGGGCTGGAGTGTGCCCAGAGATGGGAATGGAGCTGGGAAGGAGCTGGAGCTCCAGGAGAGGCTGAGGGAGATGGGAAGGGGCTCAGCCTGGAGAAAAGGAGGCTCAGGGGGGACCTTGTGGCTCTGCACAAGTCCCTGACAGGAGGGAGCAGCCGGGGGGGATTTGGGCTCTGCTCCCAGGGAACAGGGACAGGATAATGGGAAATGGCCTCAGGCTGGGCCAGGGGAGGTTTAGGGTGGATATTGGGAAAATCTCTTCCCCAAAAAATTGTGTAGTCCTGGCACAGGCTTCGACCACCCCAGGAAGTGTTTCAAAACACCTGGGGACGTGGTTTGGTGGTGGCCACGGGGGAATGGTGGAACTCAGTGATCCCAGAGGTATTTTCCAACCTAACCAATTCCAATTCTCTGAGTTCTGGTTTGGGGCTTCTTACCCCCTTGCACTTGCACTGCACTGGCCATGGTGTCCTTTTTAACCCTGGAGTGTCCTTTCCTCCCCCTTAACCTTTCTGCCTTTTAAAGACCACTTGGCTTTTCCATGTGTGGCTGTTCAAAGTGCTGATTTTCCAGGGAATCCTTAGAGATCCCTCGGCCACAAGAAGCTACAACTCCCAGGAGGAAAGTTCTTACCCCCTTGCACTTGCACTGGACTGGCCATGGTGTCCTTTTTAACCCTGGGGTGTCCTTTCCTCCCCCTTAAACTTTCTGCCTTTTAAAGACCACTTGGCTTTTCCATGTGTGGCTGTTCAAAGTGCTGATTTTCCAGGGAATCCTTAGAGATCCCTCGGCCACAAGAAGCTACAACTCCCAGGAGGAAAGCACAGCACTGCCTGAGCTCTCGCTGGGTGATTTTGGTGATGATTTTTGGACTCTTCAGCTGCTCAGGTTTTATTCTTCTTGCCCCTGTGTTTCCTCCCCCAGAAACTGAAGGAAGTAGCCTTTCCCCGAGCCGAAGAGCTCAAGGAGGAGCTGCTAAAGAGGTACGCCAAGGACTATGCTAAGTACAAGGAGCAGGAGGTGAGTGCCAGGAGACTGGAGGCCTGTGCTCCCCAGGGCTCCCTGGGTGCTCGGGAATGTCCAGTCTGGGTGGCCCCAACTCTGGGTGACTCTGTCAGAGGTGTCCCTGGCTCTCCTCCTGGAGCCAGGCTTGTATTTCCAGCAGCTTTCAAACGCTCCTGGCATTTCCAGCCTGGCTGCTGGGCTGCCAGGAGGGTGGAAAAACCTTGCCTTGGTTGAGATTTCTCCAAATGTGAGCTCCCAGCCTGGATTGTCCAAAGATAGGAACTTAATGCCACCATCATTTCTTTGAATGAAGCTGGAGCTCGAGCCCTAGGTTTGGTGTTTTGTAGATGTCCTGGTCCAGAGAGCAAGAGGAGGCACTGGGAATTAACTGGAGCTGTTTGCTTGGTTTGTTCTCTTTGTCCCAACATCACATCCAGGTCTTATGGTGCAGAAACTCAGTGTGGGCGAGGCCCTGGGGCTCTGTGGGCAAAGCAGATCCCTCTGCAGTCAGCTTTGCTCTAGACTTTAGAGACAGGACAGAGGGAAATCAACCTGGGATGGTAATTCCGTGGAAGAGGGAGGCCAAGGCAGTGGTTTTCCTGCCCTAGGTCCAGCTTGGCTCTGGATCTGTGCTCTGCAAGCTGGAGTTTCCTTGCAGAAAATGCTGTTTGCTGGTGACCTTTTTGCAGAGCCTTTAGAAATAACCTGGGAATGGCTGAGGGTCTGCCCCAGGCTGGTGTTCCACTCTCTTCTCCTGTCCTTGGGCATAATTCTCCTCATAGTGATGCCTTAAATGGCTCCCTAGAAACAGAGAGCAGGCAGGGATAAAGGAAGCAAGGAGGGATTGATTGGAAAGGCCTTCAAAGGTACACTCTGGGCTCCAGAGGCTCCTGCTTCAGTGCATCCCAACATGGACAAGGACAGCTCCCAAGTTCTTCCCACTTGGATCTCAGCATCAATTCCCCAAGCAGGAGCCAGGCAAGGATGGAATTTGCCCAGGCTTGCCCCCCTGTCCCCAAGATTGTGGTTTGCAGTTGTTGGGCCTAGGAGGGTCTGGGTGTCCTTGGAGAGCTGGAGAGGCTTTGTTGTGTGTGTGTGAGCATGAGAGAACAGCACTGAACGAGCTCCAGGGAACTGCAGAGTGACACTGGGCAGGGCAGGGCTGGGAACAGAGAAAAGTTAAACCCTAAGGCATCACTGGCAGGAGGAAGAAGAGTAACTTGCACACCCTTTGGCTTTGCAGCAGCAGCTGGAGGAGGAGAAGACTCGTGTGGCCCTGATGAAGCAGCAGCAGGCGGAGCAGGAGCAGTTCCATGCCTTTGAGGAGATGATTCGGCGCCAGGAGCTGGAGAAGGAACGCCTGAGGATAGTGCAGGAGTTTGGGAAGCAGGAGCCAAGCCCTCAGTCTGTGGATGGACCTCTCATCCCTGGCGTGGAAAAACCCCCAACAGATTTAACCCTGAAGGTTCCAACCTCTCCAGCTCAGAGTCCATCAGCAGGGCCTGTCCTGCCCAGACCTCCTGTTGTGGACAGATCCTTGAAGCCCAGTGCTTTGGGGAGCACAGAAAACAGTTAGTACCTCTTGGAGCATCTCTTTTCCCTGCTGGGGCTGAGCCAAGCATGGCCAATTTCTCTGGGAGCCTCTTGGAATTACCTGGTGGTGGCTTCATCCCTCGTGGAGGGAAAGAATAAATGGGGGACAGGATGAGGGTGGCAAGAGATCTCTGCAATCTGAGGCAGCTCTTGAAGCATGAGGTTTATTGGCCTAGGTCGTGGGTACAAGAGCTCTGCTTCAGCTGCCAGCCACAGCTTGAATTGTGCCTTAGAGAGAGCTAAACTCTGGGTACCAGACATTGTATCTCTTCCCATACTGAATGTGGTAATTTTACAGCATCCAACCAGCAAAAGACACAACTCTTACAGAATTTACACACAGCCTCTCAAAACTACTACATTTCCATGCTGTGTTACATTTGAACTTCTAAAAGCTGCTTTTTCTAAACTCTTTTTGTCTTCCCTGCCAAACTGGCAGGGTCTTGAACCTTGGACTCTGCTGCTTGCAGGAGCATCTCCTTATCTGCTGAGGGCATTGTTCAATCAGCAGGGATCCTCCTTCAGCTGCTAGCTCATTGTTGTTTGGTTGTACAGTGACTAGCACCTCAGCATCCTACATCTCAGAGCTAGCTTTCATTTCTACTTCACTTACAGCTTTCATATTTTCAGACTATTTTGCCAAACAATCATCTTTATAAGGTTTCCCTGTTTTATCTTCCCTTTTGCTCTCTCGAGTTGTTGTCCAGTGAGCACTCTCAGGGCTGGGGAGAGCTGGCTCCTCTTGGGAATGTGCCCTCCCTGCTTTTCCAGCCCAGTCTCTCTGCTTTTCCAGGGTCTGCAGCCTGTTTGCCTTGCCTTGATCCAAATCCTTGTTGGAGATTGGGGTTTAGTTCCTGGCTGGGCTCATTGAATCCTCCTCCTGACCAAATTGGACTCAAAATGCTTCCAAACCACTGATTCAGATGTGTCCAGTGGCTGAGTCTTGCCATGTCCTGCTTTAATTAACATTCCCTAAGCATGTGTGGTTTCATTTTTGGCTAACAAAACCCTCCTTTTGACACCCTGCTGAAGGATCCTTCCCCTGTCCTGGAGGAGTTGCTGCCTGTCCTTTATCAGAGTCACAGTGACACATTTCTTTGTGCCCACCACTGCAAGGGGAGTTTGTCTCCCCAGGAGGATTTTCTCACTTTCATCCCCTCAGATTCCAACATTCCTGACTCCTTGCTCCCTGCTCTCCCCTTCTGATGCCTTTTCCTGGTCTTAAAAATTAAAACCAAAACACAATTGATGGGGAAAAGGCTTTTTTACCTTGGGATTTATCTCAGGATCGTGGGGTGCAGCACTTGGTGCAGGTGCAATGCCCCAAAAATGCATGCACCCCTCACACTGAAATACACACAATTGCAAAATTAATATATTTATCAAAGATTCTTTAATGAGAGGCTCGAGTGAACCTCTTGTTGTGAGGAACTTTTCTTCTTGGATGGGTTTATTTTAGTTTACAAAAATGTGTTCTGGAGAGGCCCTTGGTGTCTGGGGCTCCCAGGATGTTTGCTCTCCTGGTTTAACGGTGCCGTGGGGCTGAGCTGAGTTCTCAGCCTTGTGGAGTTACAAGTGTGGGGCTGAAAGCACTGAGAATGCATCAAACTATAAAAGAGTGTGTGAGAGGGGTGTGAAAGAAAAAACAAAAAATCATTGTGGCCTCACATCTCCCCACAGATGCAGGTGTGGATGTCCTTCGCCAGGTCATTGTCCCCAGGGAGCTGTGCCAGAAGTTCCTGCAGTTGGCTGATGCCAACACAGTGCGAGGTGTGGAGACCTGCGGGATCCTCTGCGGGAAGCTGGTGAGGAACTGATGCCTTAAATGGCTCCCTAGGAACAGAGAGCAGGCAGGGATAAAGGAATCAAGGAGGGATTGATTGGAAAGGCCTTCAGAGGTACACTCTGGGCTCCAGAGGCTCCTGCCTCAGTGCATCCCAACATGGACAAGGACAGCTCCCGAGTTCTTCCCACTTGGATCTCAGCATCAATTCCCCAAGCAGAAGCCAGGCAAGGATGGAATTTGCCCAAGCTTGCCCCCCTGTCCCCAAGATTGTGGTTTGCAGTTCNCTAAGGCATCAGAACAACCTCGATGGAGACCCCGAGAGAGGCACAGGAACTTTTTGTCACAGTGCCCTGGCTTTGGAAATGGCTCAAGGATGCTGATTTTTGTCTTGGAGTTCTTCACTGTGGCTTCAGGCTTCCGTGGGAGCCTTAGGGGTGATGTGCCTCTCCCTCTCCTTGTTTTCAGGTGGCGATTTCCCCACCCTGCATGAGGTGCCAAGCTGAGTCCCCATTCAGCTTCCCCTGTCCCCTTGGTGCCATTCCTGCATTCCTGCAGCTCCAGGCACTTGTCCTTTGGGTGTCCCAGCTGGTGGCCCTCCCTCAGGCAAGGCTGACAGGACTCTGCTCTCCCCCAGAGTTTGCGTGCCCAGCTTTTATTGGCAGCTCCAGCCCATCTGCCCTGAGTCACTCCCACGAGTTTGCTTTGAAATGAAGTTGTTTGATGTAGTGACTTCCTGCAGTCCAGCTGCTTCCAGGCACTGGGGATGGTTTAGGGATGAGGCATCATCCCCTTTTGGGTGGAGAGCTTGGTCTGGGGGAGTATCCAGGACTCCTCTGAGCTCCTGTGGGTGCTCTGCAGAGCAGGGAGAAGGAAACAGGGAGAAAATCCTGCAAGTCCTTTGTCAGGGACTTGGAGCTGCACCTGCAGATGGGTGATGGGTGGGCTTGTGTTGAGGAGATGAGCCCTAGTTAACCAGGGTCTCACCAACAAGAGCTCAGAGTTCATTGATTGGAGGTCAGAAGGCTTGTTTTTATTTATAGATTTGATTTATAGATTTGATATTAATGAAAAGAAAAGAGAGAGAGAGAAAGAGATCAGACCCCTCCAGCCTGGTTCAGCTGCAGGAATCCTCTGTGTCTGTGTGAACAGACAGTCCCAGTCTGTGTACAACACAAACTATTAAAACATCCCCAAATAGAAATTCTCTTTGGCCAAGGAGAGTACATTTTCAAAACAACTGTAATATTTACATTTTTCTCAACCTGAGAACAATTCTGACTGAGCTGGTGCTGCAAGCACTGGTGAGGCATAAAATGCCTAAAGAAATCTTTTCCTGGGTTACCAACAGGCTCGTTCCCAAGGCTTGGGAGATTCCCTCATGTCTGGGGGTCAGCAGCCTCCAGTGCTGGCACTGCTGTTGGAAAGATCAGCTCCTATTTCTAAGGCTTGTCTACAGATCGACTCCCATGTTCATAGATTTGAAATTCAGAAGGCTTTTATTAACAAGATATTATCAAGAAGAGAGAGCAAATATTTTCTCTCTCCAAGCTGTTAGTTGGAGGTCATCTGTGTGTGACTGTGTCTCTCTCTCCAACAGCACAGTCTCTCAAATATGAAAAACAATAAAGACAAAGCTCCTTCATTGGTCAAGGAGAATGTATCATCAAAAACAATTTCCATTATTTACGTTCTTAGTCCTGGGAACTTACAGAAGTTCCCCTTTAAAAACAGAGTAAGTGTTATAACTCAAGACAAGTTAAAAAAAAAGAACCTCTCAGGCAGAAAATGAGTGAAGAAATCTTCTTCTGAGTTACCACACCCTGCCTTGCAGATGAGGAACGAGTTCACCATCACTCACGTCATCGTCCCCAAGCAGCTGGGAGGCCCTGACTCCTGCACCACAGAGAATGAGGAGGAGCTCTTTGTCATCCAGGACCAGCATGGCCTCGTCACCCTGGGCTGGATCCACGTGAGTCTCCTTCCCCTGGCACTTCCCTGGCCTCCAGCACGCAGGGGAAGGGCTGGTGGAGGAGAAGTTACTGGAGGTGGTGGCAGGGAATGGGCAGCAGCCTCTGGTTGTGTTTGTGTCTCTCGTTGTGTTTGTGTCTCTGGTTGTGTTTCTCCCTCTGGTTGTGTTTCTGCCTCAACGATCCCTTGCGAGCAGTTTTCCATCCCTTGGGAGCAATTTTCCATCCCTTATGAGCAGTTTTCTGATCCTTTGGGAGCAGTTTTTCCATCCCTTGGGAGCAGTGTTCCATCCTTTGGGAGCAGTTTTCCAACCCCTTGGGAGTGATGCCTTAAATGGCTCCCTAGGACCAGAGAGCAGGCAGGGATAAAGGAATCAAGGAGGGATTGATTGGAAAGGCCTTCAGAGGTACACTCTGGGCTCCAGAGGCTCCTGCCTCAGTGCATCCCAACATGGACAAGGACAGCTCCCGAGTTCTTGCCACTTGGATCTCAGCATCAATTCCCCAAGCAGAAGCCAGGCAAGGATGGAATTTGCCCAAGCTTGCCCCCCTGTCCCCAAGCTTGTGGTTTGCAGTTGTTGGGCCTAGGAGGGTCTGGGTGTCCTTGGAGAGCTGGAGAGGCTTTGTTGTGTGTGTGTGAGCATGAGAGAACAGCACTGAACGAGCTCCAGGGAACTGCAGAGTGACCCTGGGCAGGGCAGGGCTGGGAACATAGAGAAGTTAAACCCTAAGGCATCAGGAGCAGTTTTCCCATCGCTTGGGATCGTTTCCCTGCCTGCTGTAAGTGCTGTCCTGTGCTGTCCTTGCAGACCCACCCCACACAGACTGCGTTCCTGTCCAGCGTGGACCTGCACACCCACTGCTCCTACCAGATGATGCTGCCCGAGTCCATCGCCATCGTGTGCTCTCCCAAATACCAGGAGTGAGTCTGGGTGTGGGCTGGGAAGGCTTTTCCCTCTGCCTGGGCTGTGAACCACATCCTTCCCCTGTCCCTGGGGATGAAATGTGGGCTCCCAGCTCGCCTGTGTGGCAGGGCAGCTCCTGGGAGCTGTTTTCAGGGGCAGGGGTTGCCTAGCCCTGACAGGAGGTTCAGAGCTGGGCAGAGGAGTTTCCCAAGAGCTGGGGGTCCCTCTGGTGCCTTAAATGGCTCCCTAGAAACAGAGCAGACAGGAATAAAGGAATCAAGGAGGGATTGATTGGAAAGGCCTTCAGAGGTACACTCTGGGCTCCAGAGGCTCCTGCCTCAGTGCATCCCAACATGGACAAGGACAGCTCCCGAGTTCTTGCCACTTGGATCTCAGCATCAATTCCCCAAGCAGAAGCCAGGCAAGGATGGAATTTGCCCAAGCTTGCCCCCGTGTCCCCAAGCTTGTGGTTTGCAGTTGTTGGGCCTAGGAGGGTGTGGGTGTCCTTGGAGAGCTGGAGAGGCTTTGTTGTGTGTGTGTGAGCATGAGAGAACAGCACTGAACGAGCTCCAGGGAACTGCAGAGTGACCCTGGGCAGGGCAGGGCTGGGAACATAGAAAAGTTCAAACCTAAGGCATCACCTCAGGCTCAGTCTCTGCTCCTGCTGGAGCTGAGCAGCCCCAGATGTGCTCCTGGGGCCCAGGGGGTGGATGTGGCTGTAGCTGCAGAGCTGCTGTCCCTCTGCTCCAGGACTGGGTTTTTCAAGCTGACGGAGCACGGCCTGGAGGAGATCTCATCCTGCCGGCAGAAGGGGTTCCACCCACACCCCAAAGACCCTCCTCTCTTCACGGTGAGTCCCCCCCAGGGGCCCTGGGGGGTGTGGGGTGGGGAGTTGGTGCACTGGACGCTGCGCTTGAATTAAATCCACGTTGAGGTGCTGAGGTGTGACCAAGAGGCTCAGCTTGGTAGGGGCTGAGCTCCAATTCCCAGAGTGGAGGTGCAGGAGCTTCCCAAGGTTTTCCAGGTGCTGGAAGTGTGGTGCAGAGCTCCTGGCTGCAGGAACAGGGCCAGGCAGCAGCCAAGGGCTGTTTGAGGGGGGGATTTGGTCACTGCATGGCACCGGGCAGGGCCAGCAGTTGGGGTGATGCAAGGAACTGCATCCAAGAGCTGTTCTGGGAAAGCACCAGCTGCAGGTTGTGTCAGGATGATGCCTTAAATGGCTCCCTAGGAACAGAGAGCAGACAGGAATAAAGGAATCAAGGAGGCATTGGTTGGAAAGGCCTTCAGAGGTACACTCTGGGCTCCAGAGGCTCCTGCCTCAGTGCATCCCAACATGGACAAGGACAGCTCCCGAGTTCTTCCCACTTGGATCTCAGCATCAATTCCCCAAGCAGAAGCCAGGCAAGGATGGAATTTGGCCAAGCTTGCCCCCCTGTCCCCAAGCTTGTGGTTTGCAGTTCTTGTTCTGGGTGTTCCTGGAGGGCAAGTTACAGAGGTTTTGTTATGTCTATCTTAGCATAGAGAGCAGCACTGAACAAGCTACAGGAAACCTCAGAGTTACACTATAGCGGTACAGGATTGGAAAAGTAGAAAAGTTAAAACCCAAGGCATCAAGGAGGTAGAGCAGATTCACCTTAACTGTGGGAACATCTGAATCACCTCCTGTCCCCTCTTGTCCTCTCTTGCAGACCTGCAGCCACGTGTCCATAGTGGAGCGAGACGTGGTGCTGATGGATCTCCGATAAGCCTCTCTTGCCTTATCCCTTCCCAGGAACCACCCACCTTCCTTTAGGCCTGGGGAATTGCTTCTCTCCCTCCTGTAGCAGATGATTTCGACCGTGTAGTGATCCCTCCCCTCCCTCCCAGCAGTGGGATCAGATCCCTGCCCTCAGCAGGAGCCTCTGGAAAACCTCTGTGCCTGGTGTGGGGCTGGGGCTCCAGGTGTGGGGAGAAGCCAGCTGGGAGCTCAGAGACAGAAGCCAAACACTACCTGCAGTTGTTCCTCCTGGGGAGGCTCCCCGTGACTGCAGCAGCCCTGAGGTGTGGAAACCTCTTCAAGTGCTTTTGGGACTTGCCCAGTTTAACCCCTGCCCTGTTTTGTCCTTCTTTCCGGGCTGCTTGGTCTCGGCTCAGCTTCCAGGAGCAGATAAATCTTTCCTACAGTTTCAAATCGAACCTTGCTGACCTCTCTGATCCCCATACGAGCTCAGTGCTGCTTCCTAGTACTTGTGTGTCTGCCTAGGGAGGGAAGAGGTCCCCACCCTCCTTTGGGATCCCTCTTGCAGTGTTTCAGGGCTGGAGATCCCTGGATATGGCCCTGCTTTGCACCATCCCAGCTGTTTTTTGGGATGTCTGGGCACTTCATCCCATCTCCTGGCTGTGGGATGCCCTGGTGTTACCCTGGAGGAGCTCAGTCTCCATCACCTCTCCAGGATGGGATCCCAACAGCTTTGACCTCTTCCATCCTCACGGATCCCTGTTCCTGATGGCCTCTGCACATCCCAGAGCAGCAGGAAGCCTGTCCTTGCCAAACCCGAGCTCTCCATGACGTCGCTGTTGTGTGGGACCCTCCTCCGAGCTGCTTTAGTCGCCTGCCAAGCCGAGATTCTCCTCCCCTGCTCTCCGTGCCGAGCCCAGCCCTCAGCGGGAGGGAAGCAGCAGCATTCCAAGGTGGGAAGCAGCTGTGCTGAGGGCTGGGTGTGATCCACACCCCAGCATCCCACAGAGGGATGGGCAGCACATGGAGGGAGGAGAGGAGGCTGGAGCTGCCTTCATTCCCACCTGGCGTGCGAACATCCTCGTCCTTGTGTCGTGTGTTCCCTACGGCGTTTTTGGGCACACGTGGGTGGGGTTATCCAGGCTGGGCTTCCCATGCCACTCATTTTCCTTGAGCTCTGTCCATGGGGCACTCATGGATGAGATTATCCAGGCTGGGCTTCCCATGCCACTCATTTTCCTTGAGCTCTGTCCGTGGGGCACTCATGGATGAGATTATCCAGGCCCACTCATTTTCCTTGAGCTCCATCCGTGGGGCACACGTGGATGGGATTATCCAGGCCCACTCAAGCTCCATCTGTGGGGCACACGTGGATGGGATTATCCAGGCCCACTCAAGCTCCATCTGTGGGGCACACGTGGATGGGATTATCCCATGCCACTCATTTTCCTTAAACTCTGTCTGTGGGGCACTCATGGATGAGATTATCCAGGCCCACTCGAGCTCTGTCTGTGGGGCACTCATGGATGAGATTATCCAGGCCCACTCGAGCTCCGTCCGTGGGTTGGGGTCTGGCTCTGAGGGAATCCATTTCTTTGGGGTTGCCAGGTCTGTGGCAGCCCCTGCGTGACAAGTGCTGCTCCCAGCTCTTCCCAAGTGGATTTTGGGAACAGGCTGGCCCCAGGGGTGGGAGGGGGAGCGAGGTCCCCTTTGGGGCATCTCTGGGAACTCGTTTCAGAACTAATTAATTTAAGCCATGCTCGGAAGGGAGGTGTGGTTTCCGTGTGGGATTGTTCATCCTCCCTCTCGCAGCTCCTCACCCCCGGGGCTCCCTCAGAGCCATGTGGGGACACAAAGTGGAAAATCTCATCTTGCAAAGCAGCAATTCCTTCAGATCTTTTGGAATATCCCAAGGGACTTCTCCCAGCTCCACATCCCTGAAGGTCTCAGGTCTGAGCTGGCTCCAGGGTTGGGGCTGGTGGCACATCACCACCTTCATGTTGTCCCAGGGACTGATAAACCTTCCCAGGGGATTTTCCACGTTCCTTGGAGCAGGGAGTTCCTCAGGTCAGGGCTCAGCTGCTCCCTGAGTGCTCCCAGCTTTTTCATCACATTTTTTCACCCCAAGTCCTCGCTTTGGGTGTCAGGGAATGTCAATGTCCCACGAGCCCACCCTGGCTCTCCAGCTGTGCCAGATGTGGCCATCACACCTCCACATCACCCAGGATGAGGTTGGATTCGGGAGGAGCTGGACCCGAACACGAACTGCGCTTGGCAGGAGTGATTTGCTGGCTGTAAGAACGCGGGGCGTGTGTCCTGCGGGGTTCCTGCGGGCGGGGAGCGATGCTTATCTCCACCTCAGGAAAGGGAACGCATCCAACTCCCTCTCACCATCCCTCTTTGCCCATGCTCAGCACCATCCGAGCGCGAGCGTTTCCCCCCGAGGGAGGTGCCGAGGGCCGGGACTTTTGAAACGCGGGACTGTCCCCTCCTCGTGGCACGCCCGTGCCGTGGGATGCCTGGCGTTCCTGCGAGCATCCCGGGCCCGCCGGCGGCTGGATTGGCTGCGGGGGCCAAACCTTGCCTTTTTAGGCTGCGCGTGGGCTCCCGCTCGGGGCTGCGCTGCTGCCGGCCCCGCTCCGGCCCCGCCGTGGGCCGCGATCCTCGGGAATCCCTCGGGGATGGGGGAGCCCGGAGCTGACCCCTCCCCAGCGAGAGCGAGGAGTCCTGGGGATGCTCGGGGGCGCCTGGGGTCGGTGCTCCCCGGTGCGCACCTGCCCAGGGCTCAGGGATGTGTCTGCGGCTCTGGGAATGTCCCCGTGCT
>VZTN01028464.1:837-36109 GCA_013400515.1 Erpornis zantholeuca
ATTGATGGCTATTAAATGGATACGTAGAAACAGATTAGACAGGAATAAGGGAATAAAGGAGGTATTTATTTGAAAGGCCTTCAAAGGTATGCCCTGGGGGTCCAGAAGCTCTGCCTCAGTGGATCCCAAGATGGACAACAGGTCATGAGTTCTTCACACTCTTATATATTTGGTCCATTTGCATATCAGCATAAATTTGCCAATTAAAACTTTAGCTAATGATGTAATTTCTCCAAGCCTACCCCCCATTCTCAAGATGAAGGTGTACACCTTTTGAGCCTAGGACAGTCTGGGTGTCCTTGGAGAGCAAGCTAGAGAGGCTTTGTCATGTCTGTCTTAGCATAAGGGAACGGCAGCTAAGGAGCTACAAGGAACTCCAGAGTTCCACTAGGCAGTACAGGGTATATAAAACATAAAAGTTAAAACCTAAGGCATCAATATGAGGTTCTTTTCTGCTTCAGTACTACCTATATAAAAGCTATACAATATCTGTTTTCCCTGAATCCAGCAGAAATAGTACAACAAAAAGAAAATTTAATTCTTACAATGTTAATTTTTTTCAGCTGTCAGTTAGTCCAGGATTCAGTCTATTCAAATTTTTCTCAGGATCAAGTAATACATACGAATTCAGGTTTTGCCAAATACCATTTCTTCTTACTCTGAATTCTTTTCTTTTCCTTTACAGATTTTATTGCTTACATATGTTTTCCTGAACCCTGCTTGGGGTCCCCTCCTGCCAATATCCTTTACAGAAACATTTTACATACTGCTGACATTATATATCTTGTGTTAGAGTTACAAAATGCTTAATGTGCAGGTTTGGTTTACTGATGTCCAGGCGTAAGACAAATAAATATTAATTTAATCTTATTTAGTCTACCTCTACCTTATATATACAACAGGTTCTGGCTGCAATATTGAATATAATGGGCTCTCCTGTAGCCTGTTCTACCTCTGGTGCCATGTCTCTGACACTTTCAGCTGCCCAGTGCCTGCTTTCAGTGGCAGATATGAAATACATACTTTTAAATAAAATATCTATTGGTTTGGTGACTGTGGTAATCCCCTGGGATGTGAAGAATGCCACTGCAGAAATTTAAATTCAGGTCTTCTTATCTCTTAGGAAATGTTCTCCTTGAAAATTTATTCAAAGGCCTTTGATTTTAAGTGAGGTAGCTGAAATAACACAGCACAGAGTTATGAATTGCAAAGTACAGCTTGTTCTAACCATACTGAATACATTAAATCTCTTTTGCATTTTGTTGTATTTTATCTAGACATTTGCAGCTCTAAATGCATGCATACTCACGATCTTCAGTTTTAGAGTCTAAAGGATCTTCAAGTGACTAAGCAGTTTGACAGCATTTTTCTATATCATTCTCCAGGAACCAAACATAAATTTTATTTACGTATCCTTTTCATCTATAATTTGCTTTGTTGTGTTTAGAAACAAGCTCTGATTTTGAATGAATCCACACTGGTTTGAGCCTAACTGATTCTAAATGCAGTATTTTGTATGTGGTTTTAAATATTACTGAAAGAAAAACTATTGGATGTTGAAAAATAAAATTTATGCACACACACATATACATTTATCATAATACAGAATGTTGAAATTAATGCAGGTTGACTGAAAATACCATCATATACATTAATAATGCATGAAATAATTTCTCTTGAGATATTAAATTATGTATTCACAACAATATTCAGGGAGATTATTTGATAGTTACATTACACACAGTAGAACTATATCTTCTAGCAAATACTTTCTAGCAACTCTTACCAGTCAACTCTCTTCATTATTGTCAAAACAGAATTTCTGTGTGTGTACCGGTACATCAAAGTGTAAATAGTTGGGTTTAACAGATTACAGGGATAAATTTAGGCAGAATTAAGAGAAAAATAATTTAAAAAAATCTGGTATGGTTTAACAATCTTGTGACTACTATAAATATAAAATATTTAATTTAAAAAAAAAACTGGCAAAAAAAAAAAGTTCTGACCTACAGTTATTTCAGTTTTTCCTTCCAGTTTTTCAGTTTATTGCAGTTTTTCCCTACAGGGGAGAAAAAGACATAGCTATATCTGCCGAATTCATACTAGAGTAGAATTTATTTTCTATGTGTTTAATGTCTAAGTAGGTTTGGATCAATCATGACTATCCTTTTCTATTTATCTTCGTAAAGTGAGAGCAGTACTAACTTAATTAAATAAGTTCCTTCTTTTTTTACCCCTCAAAGTTTATTTCTTTATGAAGAAATAACTGTACTATTACTATGCACAAGAACTTCTCATTATACAATTCTGTAACTAATTTTTTTTCATCACATTAACAGAGACAAACAATGGGTTTAGGCTAGGGAGGTTTGGGACTCAAAAGGTTTAGTAGAGGGGATGTAAGTCTAGGCATAGGCTAAACAGTTTGCTTAAGACTAAGAAAAGCAAACTCTGTGTTTTGTCTGAGTTTAAAGTGACTTAATTAGATCCTTTCAAATGATTACACAGAGACTTTTTGAAAAAAGAAACTAAGAATCTGCACATTGACTACAGATGCAGACCTAGATGAGAAGTGTGAATTAGATGCCTGATTTTAAGGCAATGATTTTAAGCTTATTAATGTTAGGTGAGAAAATTGCCCATTTATTGCATGCCTAAGCAAGCTGGTCTTACAAAAATATAAATAAATAATAAAAATACAAGTGAGTGTCTCATGAAACATCCACAAATATTCGTGTACTTTCAGTAAAAATCAATAGCTAGCTTTGTAACAAAATGTCTACTTATATAATTGTACAAATATAATGCTTCTAACATTTCTTTGGTCATTTTTTCTATACAGATTTTGTGTTTAGCTATTTATTTTTTTTTTTCTGAAATACCAAGTTTCTTTACACAGGCATTGACAGTCAGCTTCCTTGGTACATGTTAAAATAGAGCCATTTATTACTGAGAGCAATAGTGAATTTATTACTGAAAGCAAGTCAAGAAGATTTTAAAGCCATTTTTTAAGGTCTTGGCACTGGAAGTTAATTTTTATACATACACAAGCATAAAACACATTACCTGAAAATTATGAGACACATTCATAAAAGAACATTCACAGTTCATAACCATTCAGCAGTTAAAAAAACCAAAAAAAATAATTCAATCTATGGACAATTCCTTATAAATGACTGAAAATAAATACGAAAATCTGAAGAATGAGAAAGCTTTGCAGAAATTAACAGAGATGTGAGGAAAATTCTTTTTGATTTTAAAGCTCCTAATCACATGTCCGAGAATTATATAATCTGTGAACCTTTTGGATAGTGAACTGCAAACAAAGATCACCTGACAGTCATTTTCCAGCTCATTCCATATGACAACTGATAACATTTTCTATCAGCTGTAGATGGTTGTTTAACATGTTTTCAGCATGAAATACATTATGAAACTATTAAAATCATTCCACATGAACATCTAAATTTTGCCTATGTAAATAACTTTTTTCTCATAATTTGAATAGTGATAGATTATTAAGGACACTATTTAATATTTATAAAATATATTTTAAATTATACTTTATTTGTATAATTTAATTGTAAAACACTACAAGTCGATAATAATAAAGTTTTCATTTGATATCAACCTAAGACATATCAACCTAAGACCTAAGATATCCCTGAGACAAGAACTATTACAGTGGTTTAAAGCAATAACACTAATATATTTTAAAAAACCCCTATTGCCACTTAAATATTGAAGAATAAAAAATGCTTTCTTTCTTTCTGGAGAAAGAAAAATGTTTACAGCAGGCCTGATCCATGCAATAGAAAAATTAAATTTCATTCATAGGTTTTGGTGCAAGGGGTAACTCCTCAAATTGCTGTAGGTGTTACTTTGTCTAGAAAACAAACCACTGCCTCTTCCTGGTGGATGGAAAGGACTACCAGTGTTCCCAAAAGATGGATGAGCACATATGTTAATGTCAAAATAGTACAAAAATGTAAGTTAGCATGAGGTTAGAACGGTTCAAATTACACACCATAAAATATGGGAGTGCAAGAAAATATCTTGTGACACAACCATGTTTATATTTCTTCTGTTTTCTAAAGTTAAATCTGAGCATAATCTAGTATACAGTGGTCTTGATAAAAAAGAAATAATTAGCTTGCAAAGAAAAGAAGAAAATTATATTAAAAGACACACTTGTTCAACAATTAATATAATTGTCTTGATATTAAAATAATTTCAGATTCCAAAATTATTCCCCCATCTTCTGAAACTTAAAGTTCCTAAGCTTTTAAGGTGTAAATCCAATAAACTATTTTAGATAGTATAAAAAATATCCATCCCAAACTTCTGATCTTTCTGCTTATTTACAATAAGCCATATTGTAACACTGAATACAAATTAAGGATTAATTAGGCAGCACTAGTTATAGAATAAGACACATTATAAGCAATTCCCATTTATATTATTAAATTTATTTTAAAATATGAACTGCAATGACAACTAAACAAGAATTTATCCATCTTCTGTTGCCTGGCAGAGTTGAAATATTCAACTACCTTTTGATTCCTAGACTTTTTAAAATAACTCAAACTAGACTGAATAAATTATCAATAAGTTGGAAGTAAAAAATGAGACTGAATTCTAAAATCACACTGGTCTGCCATAGCAGCTTTCATCTTGACAATCCAGGGGCAGCAGGAGAGGATCCAAGGAAGAGCCAAAAAGGGTGTAGAATAAGGCATCAAAGTGACATTCAGAGGATGCATTGGTCCAGCACTGCACAACTGTGACTGCTGTGTCACTCCATTCCTGTGAGCATATGAAAAATTCAGATTAAGCCACCTGTGTTTTCATAAGAAGAGAGAAGCAAAAGTGCATTCTTGATCTAAACAGCTGAGAGATAGCAAGGAAACCCAAAAAGGAAGCAACTGCTTCATCTCAGATGAGATCAGCCCTTCCCTGTCTGGGTAGTCTGCCTCTACTACCCATTCTGACTGGTAACTAAGCTGCAGCACCAAGAATCCATTAGCATTAGGGTTAGGGTTAGAGTTAGGGTTAGGGTTAGGGTTAGGGTTAGGGTTAGGGCTAGGGTTAGGGTTAGGGTTAGGGTTAGGGTTAGGGTTAGGGTTAGGGTTAGGGTTAGGGCTAGGACTAGGGTTAGGGCTAGGGCTAGGGTTAGGGGGTCAGAGATTTATAGAGCCTACGGCTCCAGTGACAGTGGGGCTAGACCAGGAATGCCAAATAAATCATTCCAAGTCACCACGCTGTCTGTGTCCACACTTTTTCTAGCTGTGCACAGATACATACTCAATTTCTTTTAATATATACCTGTGTGTTGTTTTAACACAGCCTAATTTTTACTGGGTTGGTAGAAGCTGCTCGAAACCTCTGGCAATTACTGATGTTTCTGGCAGTGGTCCAGTTAGTAGTTCAATTTGAGAATTTGGTACTGCCACTATACGTGATTATATATTTTAGACAGGAAAAACACGCAAAACTCTCTTTCTTCCTCTGCTCTGAGGGATGGCAAGTGGCCGCTGGACCCCTTTCTGGCTAGGCTGCCGAGGCCCTTCCCAGCACCATGGATGTGCTGCTGCAGGTGCTATCCGGGCCCCATGAGCAGCCATGCAGCCGAGACCACACAGCCAGGAGCACCCATGCAGCTGGGGCAGTGCAGCCGAAAGCATGCAGCCAGAGCCCACCCGGGGCCAGGGGAAGCCACATGGATGTGGCCCTCCTGAGGCCCAGTCCCTCTTGAGGCCAGGAGCGGCACGGCCAGGGGCGCCCGTGCGATGCTGGCATGGACCAGGTGACCATCAGCGAAATCATAATGAACAATTCCCTGACATGGAACACAGGTGATACCAACGTTTTCAGCAAAGCTCAGCTCTATAAGAACTTTTCAATTGATAGGACTTGAGAACAATAATACCTACAGACAATAATTTTCTTCCGATCCAGAGAAAAGGAAAAGTGAAGACCCATGAGGAGAAAAAACATGGCGGCACCAAGGTCAGAGAAAGGAGGGAGGGAGAAGAAGTGCTTCAGGCTTCGGAGCTGAGATTCTTCTGCAAGCTGTGGTGAAGACTGTGATACAGCAAATTGTTTCCCTGTAGTTCTTGAGACGCATGAGGGGGATGCAGAGATCCGCTCACAGCCCATGAAGAGAAGTGCCCATGCTGGAGCACATGGATGCTGAAAATCTGTAACCTAGTGAGGAACTCGAACAGAGATGGCCCCTGCTTCCAGAAAGAGAGAAAGAGAACCCTTGCTTCCAAACTAGGACAGCTTATCATTAAAAGACTAAACGCCATTAACTAAAATGATCCATGCTGTGCAGTTCAGGGAAGGCTGCTTGGCCCATGGGAGGGACTCAGGTTACAGCAGGTCAGGCAGGCTGCTGTTTGTGAAAGTTAAAACCACGCTGGAGAAATTGATAGAGAACTGTCTCCCATGGGAAGGACCCCACAGCACAACAGAAGAAAGGACTCCTTTCCCTGAACAAACTGAAGGAAGATTCTTAGAAAGTGAAAGACTGACCAAAACCCCTTTTTTTTTCTCCTTGTGCTGTCGGTGGGAAAGAGGGAGGGGCTGGGAAGAAGGTAAGTGTTCTAAAGTTTTATTTTAGTTCTCATTATCCTTTTTACTTTTAATTCTTTTAATAATAAATCTTCTTTATACTGTTTAAGTTTTGAACCTGTTTTGCCTTGAAATGTTTTTTCCCCTAATCCTTATCTCAGCTCATGAACTTTTCAAGTTAATTTCCCCTACTCTGCTCAGCTATAGCAGTGGAAAATAAGTGGAGAGTTTTTTTGTGGGTGCCTGGCAATTAGCCAGCATCAAACCACAACAGCCAAACTTTCGGTACCATTTAAGAGGATGTTGGAAAATATTAAAGAAGGAAATCAACTGCATTTCAGAGTAGGACTTTCAAGATTATAAGAGGAGAAAAGACTGCAATTTAATTCAATTAATTAACCAAACACATTCAAGTTATCCCTGAATTCAATAACCTCTAAAATAAGTATTGTTACTATTATTATTACTGCTATTGCACATTCACTTTGCAGGTTCAAGAGGTCACACAGTATCTTTCAGTATTCTTGAAACTCTCTCTCTACCTGAAAATATAGTTTCCAGCCCTGTCTCTTCTTTGGCTTAATGAAAAAGGTAGTATAGGCTGATAGCTAGTTTTTCTAAATGCCTTAGGTATTAGGGAAAGAGAAAAAAAACAGCTTTGAAATACAGTCATAGGAAATCACACTGTTAATTTCTCTTATTAAAAGTTACTCTTATTTATTTTTTGCCTTTGAAAACTAATTAAAAATATTGATTATGTAGGGCTTCCATACTTAGTGAAAATTTTGTATTTTGTTATAGTTAATTCTCCTTACAACTTGTTAAAAATACAAGAAAATAACTGAAAATCTTAGTCACTTTCAATTCAGGTACACCTGTGAAAAATATGGACACACATCTACAGAGGAAAAATTACATTATTGAGGCACAAGTTCAATATTTCAGGTAGAATAGATGCATCTTCTGGAAGCAAGTGCCTGCATTCCCTATGTAGTCAAAGAAAATGAGTACTTCTTAAGATTTTCAGAGTGAAAACACTTCTCATTTAAGCATGTATTAAAAGGGAAAATAGTAGAGGTGGAAGTTGTAGAAATAAACCTCAAATCTCTGAAAGACAGCTGGCTTTGAAACATGGATGTCTATATCCATGGTCTTAACTATGAACGCAGAATTTTTTATAGCCCTCTCCAGGGGCTACTTCATCTGATCTACTTAGGGTATTCATTTGGACTGAGATAAATTGCCATCCTGATGTGACATTCCAGAGATTTAACAAATCTCACCCAGGATGCCAGCTATTTAAAAGGAAGTCAGATCCTGAAGTTAGTCAGAATAGATCTTCTTTTTATGGAGTGCTATTATAGCTATCATAAAACTACATCCTTCAACAGTGCCTTCTGATAAACTTAAAGCACAGTTGAGAGTGTTGAAGGTGCACTAACATTAACTTTAATGACTAAATACTAAGTCATACCACAAGCAAACAAACAAGGCTTTATAGAAGTAATCTGAATTATTTATTCAAAACTCAATTTATTGTTTAGAGAGCAGGGAGGGAGCGGGGAGGGAGGGGAGGTAACTCTGCATTTTTAATGCTCTGTTTAACTACTGCTAAACACATGTAAAATGAACCAAGAAAGCAATGAACCAAACATAAAATGTATAGGGTACAAGGACAGAAGAATATTCACACTGAATTCAGGTTCATCTATTTATCTACATAGCAAATACTAAATGTATTATCATAATATATTATTTAATGAATAATTTTGCTTTTTAAAATCTCACCCAACAATATCACTTTGAGTCTTGAGTAGCCTGTTACCCTTTCCTCTCTCTTTAAAATGAGATAAAGTGCTCTTCTTTCTAGAGAGATTTGAGGTATAAAAATTGAGGGTCATCAATAGCATATACTTTTTAAATTTATGTTCATTTTTAATACTCTTGCCAAAGTTTTGTTAATTTAAAGACCATTAGGGAGTTAATGCATGTCATTTTCTTCTTTACTCAATTCATTTAGGCAATTACAGACTTCCAGGATGTGTAACCAGTCCCTCTACACATCACTGATTTCTTTTATTCTGAAAAGTCATGTTTGAATCCTTTTAGTGCAAAAGATTAGGGAAGATGCTTCTGATTGTGCAATACTACTATGAAGAGCAAGAGATGGGACAAAAGTTTGTAACCCACTTGCATAACTGGTTTTTAGAGAGATGGCTCAGGAAAAAAAACCTAAACTGAGCACAAAGATCCAGCAGTAAGTGGCCAAGCTGGACAGCAGATCACAAGACTGTAACTGAGAACATGTTGCTACTTCATTTCTTTCCAATCTGATGGCCTTGATACTCTCCTTGTGTGAATTATACACACTATCACATAATATTCCAGAGAGGAGTACTTCAACATTCACCGTGATTGCTACTTCTGAGCAATGTGCACAATGTTTGTGTGTAAGCCCAAACAGGCCTTCTCACACACCATCCATTTCTGGAGGGGGATTTTTAAAATGCATGAGCTATTTACTGACACTGATTTCATCTTTTAGGTCTGTGCATGCTAATTATCATCATTCACTTTAACATAACATTTAACAATATATTAACATTGTATTAACATTGGAGATCATCAGAAATATTCTTCCACTGGTAGAAATCTATGTACATTTTTTTAATTCAACATTATAAAGCAATTGAGATTGGTAGCATTAATTTTTCATGGCTTACATTTCTGTTATCAGATTGAATTAGTCAATCTTTCAGTACAAAGGAACAACAGGCAGCAAAACTTGGATTTTTCATTTAAGAGGAAGAAGGGGAAGGAAGAGAAAATAGCCTCCTAGGAAACCTCCAACATTTCTGTATTGTGTCTAGGAATGTTCAGCTTTTGTCTGTACTATTGAATAGTCATTGTCCAGGTTTTTTTGCAGATCTATCTCTATAGATTCATGTCTCAGTTCTTTGACTGGGTGTCATATCTACAGTCTCTGACACTGCCCTTGATGTTGAATACAAATTGCTGGCATTGATGTGGTCTTTACTGATAGCTACTCAGAAATCAGATGATAATAAACAAAGGAAACAGAAAGAATGCAGACAAATTTTATTACAAGGCATTAATGATATAATTTCTTTCCCCACTCTGGATTTCTTCTTGCTCTTGGTAGTTTTTTTTTTTTTGTTTGGTTGGTTGATTGGTTATTTTTCCTTAGAAGAATATTGTGGCTTAATTCTTGTTATAATGAGTTCTTTAACTGGGGTTCCATTAGCTGAAATTTATCCACATAAAGGGAATAATTCAGTTTAGTTATCTTTCAGGACTAAGAAAGTACATGTAACTTAGCAATTACTCTCACAAGCATGCTTGGTATAAAGTGCTTAAGGGAAAACACAAATAAACAAAATAATTGGCAATTTAAGCTTCTTTATGTTCTCATTTGCACTACAGATTAAAAAGAGTGAATGACAGTGGCAAATTGTACTGGGTTTGGATGGGATAGAGTAAATTTTCTGAGATCAGTGGGTGGTGGGACTTTCAGATATTGAGATATCTCAATTTAGCAAAGGCCACCTGATTAGTCAACACTAGGGAATACAAGTCAGTATGAAAAAGACGTATACTGGAGAATGCCTTCTCCTCCTATTTAAATGAATGCATTTTCTTTCACATTTATTACTACAGCAAGAGGAAGCAATGATAATATAGACTGCTAGTACCACAAAATGTCAAATGTGTGCTTCTCATCTGAGGAGCAATAACTGTACAAAAACTGCAACAGCTGTATCTGAAACAAAACCATAATTTAGACAAACACATTCATACTTTGCCTTCATGTGTAAAAATACTGTTGTCAAAACTATTTGAAATTTCACCAGAATATCTAGACCTTGGTGTTTTTCTAGTTAGTGATATCGAGTAGTTCTGGAGCTCTAAGTTTGTATATATTTATACAAATAAATATTTCAAGACTATAATTAATTCCGATCTGTGCATAATATTAATAAATTTGTCATGAAAACTAAAAGGAATCAACTTCACTATTTCCACAAAAATTTAGAAAGTACTATTTCTGTATTCATAAAAGAAATATGCTGCTTTTTTTTTTTACTTCTGGGAGACTTTTACAGCACTGGTATCTTTATACTAGATATCTTGTATTAGATGATATAGCTAGATAGTGTTGTAGGCATTGTCCTGCATGAAATACCTATCTATACCAAATCAGTAGCTTCTTGAAGGGCTACACTATGTCCTTGCTTACAAAAAGAAAAATAAACTTTTTCAGAAAAATGCATGAAAAATTACAATGGAAGAGAAAGAAGAACAATGGCTGCTTAAGCAACTTAACAATCACATACAGACTCCACACCATCCTGCCGAATTGCTACAGGATATAATGTAATCAGAGGATATCCCTTTATAAGCATCCCATGAAAACCTGAGGGTCTGTATATATTTCAGCCCTGATTAAAAAGCTAGTTTAGTAATGAAGGCAAACTTGAATATTACTGTTGCTAATACTAGGTTTATTCTACTGCAAGGAGCAGGCACATGTGTTTGAAAAGGGCAGGTGGTGGAAATGGACTGTAAAGCTGCAGGAAGGACTATCATTTCCACCATGTCAATGTAAATCTAAACATAAATATATGCTCACTCGGATTCATACAAATAAATATGTCTGTTCAAGCACAGTCTACTGATTTTGCATATGTATGATATTATATTCAACATTGGATATATAAAATATCAGATGATTTAAGATACTGCCTGAACTGGATTAAAGTCCAGTAAAACTGAGGCACAAAGTGGAAAAATAGCACTTTCAATATTTTCATTTGAAGTTATCTCTCTGTAGAGCTATAAACAGTAACTAAGTGACTGGAGCAAACAGGTGATCTTTACATTGCATCTAGCTGTTCACCTGCTAGTCAAAGTTACATACCATTACAACTGCACATTTTATTAAATTTTGATATGTTTTAACTGCCTCTTTGAAGAAAACTAAAAATGTGACAATAAACTGAAAAGATCAGTCTAATAGCACATTCCAATACTTAACTACCCTTTCAGTGAAAATATTCTTCTGGATGTCCAATCTGAACCTCCCTTGCTGCAGCTGAAGGCCATTTCCTCTCATCCTGTCACTGGTTGCCTGGAGAAGAGACCTCTCCCCTCCTCTCTACACCCTGCTTTCAGGTAGTTGTACAGAGCAATAAGGTCACTCCCACCCAAGTCCCCTCTTCTCCAGGCTAAACAACCCCAGCTCCCTCAGCTGCTCCTCGTAAGACTCACTCTCTAGACCCTTCACCAGCTCCGTTGGTCTTCTCTGGATGCTCCAGCCCCTCAATGTCTTTCTTGAGGTGAGGGGCCCAGAACTGGACATGGGACTTGAGGTGTGGCCTCACCAGTGCTGAGTGCAGGGGGACAATCACTGCCCTGGTCCTGCTGGACACAACATTTCTGATCCAGGCCATGATGCCGTTGGCCTTCTTGGCCACCTGGGCACACTGTCAGCTCATGTTCAGCCAGATGAGAAATTTAATCTTTATGAGATCCCTAAATAAAAAAAATCATAACTTGGGAACATTAATTGGGGTATTTGATTGTGAATTCTACTACGGGATCTAATTTGCTTAACTTAGGTTTCTAGTTTGCAACTTAATTTCAGTTGCATAATAAACATATTTTACTAAATTTGGCACCTCATTTTCCCATACGTGTTGGGTGGTGGACAGGGCAGGATGAGTTAAAAGCCTCAACAGAAAGATTTATCTACTTGTGGTAGGTACTGAATTCAGTATTTATATGTACACCGAACCCTAAAAGGGAAAGACCAAGTCACAAAGTGTTTCCAAAAAAACTTATTAAAAGCATACCCTTTTTTAAACCAAGTATTTGCTCAAGCTTCTGTAGTGTCCTTTTCTTAGGCACAAAATTAAACAGTGTGATAACATATGGTGGCAGTTTAAGCTCTCCTTTAGCTAAAATTGTTTCATAGGCTATTTTTTAATGAATTTGGTGTTAAAGAAATAAATCTGTTGAGAAGTAGGAGCTGTCATGAAAGCATAGAGCAAAGCATCACTGTGGAACAGTATGGAACATGGTCATGGCCAGACACATCAGGAAGGGAGCCATGGAGAGCTCTGCATATTTTTTGTGTGACCACTTCCACTGGTAAAAGCAGCCGAACAAATGGTGTCTGATGAAAGTGCACAAAATGTGGCTTCTTAAAATGCTTCATGTAGTTCTAGTCAGGAAATAGAGATTTTCCCTCACAGTATTTCTCTATTATGTTATGAAAACCTTGTCCTGTGTCTCCCAGTTTTTCACTCATGTTGTTAGTTTGGTTTCCTTTGATACATCTCCAGGTCTCAAAATAGAGTGAAAACATTTCCCTACTAACTATCTCCATTCTACACTATGCACAGTGTTAGTGGGAATTTCTATCTGAATTTGGAGGCTCTACAGCATTTGTTTTATTCCAATTTTTTTGTTTGTTTTCTGATAGAATTCAAACACACATCATAGAGTAGAACTGTGAATTTCTGACAGCCTTGATGTGATCACAAAGAAGAAACACTCAACATTTGGCAGATCCATAGCTATCTAAATCCTATGATTTTAAAGATCAATATGAGTGCACAAAGGAAAAACTAAAATATACTATCATGATCTAACCCCAGCCAGCAACCAAGCCCCATGCAGCAACTCTCTTATTCCCCCACCAGTGGGACCAGGGAGAAAACTGGAAAGACAAAAGATAGAAAACTTATAGGTTGAGACAAAGACAGTTTAATAAGAAAAGCAAAAGCAGCACACAAGCAAAGCAAAGGAAAGCAAGGAATTAATTCACTGCTTCCCATGGGCAGACAGGTGTTCAGCCACCTCCAGGAAAGCAGAGACCCATCACATGTAATGATGACTTGACAAGACAACACCATCACTCCAAACATCCCCCCTGCTTACTTCTTCCAGGATCCCATGCACCCCCAGCCCTCCCTTTGCTGGTGTGGCAGTAGGAAAAGCAGAAAAGGCCTTGGGTCTCTGCAATCCCTGCTCAGCAATAACAAAAACAAGTCTATATTTTCAAATTTCTGTTCAGATAAATCCAAAACACAGCCCCTTATCAGCCACTGTGAAGAAAATCAACTCTCCCCCAGCCAAAACCAGCACATACATTCTGGCTCTGCCTCCCTGCAGTTATTGACGGGCACACAGCAAGCACTAGAAATTTGTCTGACTACAGGCACTGAAAAAATATACGGCAAGCTACAAATTCTGCCACATACTGTTGACTTGAGATAATTGTAATACCAGTTTGGGAATATGGGGTCTGAGGTTTCAAGAAATGAATCTAAAATTACCTGCAGCGTTGACCAACCTTTCTCTTAAGGAAAAGAAGAAAGTGTAAAGGCCAGAGAAAAACAGAGAGCAAATAATAGAAGCAGAATGATGTCAGAGCAAAAAAGCCAGAAAGAAGGCAAAGTCATACAGCTGGGCACAACAGGGAGAGTACTGGTTTATGAAAGAGTCCAATATCTGCAGAATTAATGCACTGTGTACAGAGATGTGAACCATGAGAGTGCTGTGTTTGGGGGATGAGCAATACAAATGAAAGTTTTCTTTGGAATAGAAAGAAAGCAGCCATGCAGCTGATAGAAATATTTCTTTCTGATGTATTATGCTCTTTCATAAAAAAGATGGTGCATAGAATAGAGGCAGTGTGGTGCTATTCCACCATGATCCATGTAAATATTAACACAAAAATATCACATTAAATTTTTTATGCTGTATTAGCATAAATTTACTCTATGTAAAACAAACTCTGTTTCCCTTTTATGATTAAGAATAAAGAGATTCTCTAAGAGTTAGGGAGTTATGATAACATTTACAGAAGAAAAAAAAAATTTTAATGAAGGAAGTATGGTTCAGCATGAGTTTAAAATCCTACCAATAATGGCCAAATCACTTTGAAAATACCCAAACCAAAACACAAGACTTCTCTTTATAATAATATGCAAGCTGTGCATAAGAAAGAAAAGTGTTTAAAAGTGGTGTTTTTTTCCCCCAAAATTAGCTGGAATTCTATTAAAGTTTTGGGGCTACTTTTTCATATTTGATCTGCTGATTATGCTTAGTTTTCTAGAATGACCAGTTTTATCACACTATAAACAAGCCTACAATTTTTATCATGATAAAATCATATTAAATATTCTCCACTATGCTTCTCCCCCATCATATAAAAGATGCTTATAATCTAAGTTCTCCCCAGTCATATAAAAGATGCTTATAATCTAAGTATCATCTGTGAGTTTACTCAACTTTCAATATACTTATCCCATGTCCTCAGTCACTCAAGCCATTACTTTTGTTCTCTTTGAGTTTATGTTCATTCAGATATCAGATTTGTTCCTTAACAAAATATACAGAAAACTGATTGTATTTTGTTTAGAGATGCTGTTATGAACTGTCATCTGCTTGCTAGTCGTGAGACTAACTTACCCTCTATTTCATCCTTTTCTGAGTCTATCGATTATTCTATCGATCTATTCATTATGTGCTTGGTCTTTCGGACTTGTAACAGAATGCTCCTTTTATTCCTTGATTGCATAGGTTTGCTTTAGACACAAGTAATAAAATCTGCCAATGTTCTTATTGTAAAGTCAACCCTTTAGATTTTATTTTGTGATTAGTAATTGATCAATAAAGATCAACCAATAAAGATTGTTTTATCTTTGCTGAAAAGACAAAAGAGATTAAATTTGAAGGAGAAAACCTGTGCCATTGTCACTAAAGGAAAAATAAGGAAATGGAACAATGCAAGAACACTCTATGGAAAATATTTAAAACCACATCACTTAAAATGGGATCTGCCATGTCATAAACTATAATTTAAAGTCATGAAGAATTAAAATTTCCGAAATTTTAAATATCAGTTACAAGACATATTTCAATACAGTCTTCTAATTGTAGTCAAAAATCTAACTAGAGTAGTATGTACCAGCCACTAGACAGGCTAAATGGTATAATGCAAATAAAATACATGGGAAAAGAACAGAGATAAAATATATAGTCACTGACACTGCAGAAACAGAATGGAAATTCCTTCATATGTTGAAAGTCCCACTGACTTCAGGAGTGTGCAGGAAGATCTTGGACTTAGCCAAATAGTTTCTAAAACATTTTTCCCTTTTCTTCTCAGAGAAGATCCTATTAAGAATAAGGTTTGAAAATATTAATGTTTAAACCAGAACTTGATAGGAAGGCTACTTGCTTTAAAAATTTATCCTTTTAAGTTTAAGTACACTTGAAATGTTTTTAATGATTTCTACTGCTGGTCAATGCATGTGGTAAACCTTAGGCAGCCTTTTATCCCCTATCCTCCTTCAACCTTTCCAAATAAAAACCAGGTCTCCTGTTTTCTGCTAAACAGTTGTCTGTAGTTTTGAGTGTTAGTTCAGTTACTTTCAGATAGGAAAACTTTAAACAATCTTCCTCTCACCTAATTATGCCTAAAGCATATTATATGATCTAAATCCCCGATCTAAATATTTCAGAAATAAGCCAGAAAAAAACCCCAAAAAACAAATGATGTGATAAGAAGAGTTTTGTAATGATTGCACCTAAAAAAGTTTTGCATCTTTATCTATGTACACTTTATACATAAATACAAGTTCAAGCATAATGATATGATACATATGTCCATAACAGCTTCAGAAAATTTGGTCTCAAATTTGAACTAAAATTTTAGTTTCATCTCAAAGAACTGATTCTCTCCAGAAGGATGAATTATTTTTCACAGACTCTATATTTAAAACTCAAAAATCCTAGTCATTAAGAAATATAAACAGATTTTGGTATTTCCAAATTGTCTTTGTTATTTTCGTGAAAGAGAAACAAATTCCACAGGTTCAGAAATCTACTGGGAGAGTAAAATTCAATAGAATCTACTTTCTATTATCAATAATTCAATAATTTCTAGTGGACAGCTCTAAACATTCAATATTGACAAAACCATTACTAGACAACTATTTGTATGTAACTGTTTCTGTAACTGTAGTGCACTTTAATTCATAAAATAAATCTGTAAATAAGTGCACATAATCAATAGGATTAATATGGATCAATTTTAGATTTAAAAACTGAATAAAAAAAAAGAGGCACACTTTTAGTAGCTGTGCTGTGTTTACTGTCTGCTCTAGACATAACAACAACATGGAAGAGCTAATTTGTCCCTTGGAGGAAAAAAATCCAATTTATGATATATGTATATATATATAAACATATACATACACATTTATAGAAAATTTGGTGTGATCTTCTAATAAAATAACCATGCTTCTAGAGGACTGGTTTGTATGTTTCTTTGTAGGACAGAGATTTTATGTACAATAAACAATAAACTGGCTGATTTTTTACTTTAAAAACCCGAAAGTAAGGGTATTTGCTACACAAAAATATTTTTTTAAAAAATTGTGACAATAATGCTTTAATGCTCTAGAAGTCTCTAATTGTCTAATTGCCTAGATTTGTCTGATTAGTATAGAAAAAGCCTCATAAAAAAAGGTAAAAATTACTGTCAGAACTTCCCCAGTATCTTCATCTTTTCTGGTACCTTTATTCTCCCATAGTCCCTCCTGGTCCTAAAGTCAGCACTTTTGGTCTTCCTCAGGAAGTGGGGTAGATATAGGAAGTATTCACCTGTCAGTAGCACTACCATTTCCTTGCTGGGAGGACTTTGATGCCCACAGTAGTAGGGTCTTCTCTAGTCTTATAGTGTTTTTGAGTGATTCCTGTCACAATAGTCTTCCTTCCCATGGGATCCATCTAAAGGGGAAAAATAGTCTCCTTCAGAGTCAGGCTGCAGCTGTGGATGCACTTTTATTAACCAGAGACAGAACATGATGTAGCAAATAGACAACTACATCTGTCCTACCAAACCACATACAGCACATGAAAACTGATACAGGCTGGAATCAGCTCAGTCCAGCAGAAGCTCAGACAAGTCCTGAGACCTTGTGGAGTCAGTCAGTGTAATATCTCTGGCCTCCTACCAGCAATGATAAAGTGATATTTACTGAGCTGGAGCATGCTCATCATTACAGTCCGTAAATACAGGCATAACTTCATGGTTTATAGAAAGCTCACTGATATGGAAAACATGAAGAATCCCACTGAAAGAAAAGATTCAGAGACTGAGCCCACACTTCCCTGTCTTTTTACTTATGTTTCTCAGTACTTTTTTTTTTTTTTTTGAGCTCCCTCTCAAAATATCTTGTGTTTTTATTATCTTATTAATTTCTGTAAGCATCATTCTTCCTGTTTCATTGCACAGTGGACTCCTGGTTTGCATTTGTTTTGACTTTTATTCTTTTTTCTAATGATGTTTGTGTGGTTTTTTTGGAGAACTGATTTCCATTTTCCCTTACTTTCCTCCTCAGCTCAGTCTCACTCATTGCAGGCTCAAATTTCCACTGAAATATTCTATCCAGCCACTCTCCCACTTGCCCTCCTCAACAGGAAACTGGCAAAAAATCAGATGAAAAAGCACACGGTGGAGATAAAACAGAGAGAACACTTAGCAATTATTGTTATGGGCAAAAAAGAAAAATAATTTAATTTATTTTCAATGAACATAAATACTTAATTAGTGATTTGAGTATTGGGAAACAAAGAAGACAAACAACAAAACACTTTTTTTGCCACTTTTCCAGGCTTAGCTTCACTCTCAGGTTCAGCTTCATTGCAAACACCTCTCTCACTCAGTCTCTGCAGCACAGCAGGTTAGGGTCAGGACATGGTAGTTTGTTTTTTCCTCTTCTTCCTTTTCATACTTTTCCCGTGCTCCAGGATTGGTTCTCCACAGGCTGCAGTAATTTCAGAGGTGTACCAGCTCAAGCAAGGTCTTATCTATGGGTCACAGTCACTTGAGAGATGTGCTTGATCTGTCTTGGAATGCCTCTTACTTGATGAGCTGACCACATATCAGTAACATTGCTGCTTCATCTTCATTGTTAGTGTGAAATCTGAATTTAGAAGAAAAAGCTGAATTTAAAACATAAGATAAAAGAAAGAGAAGTTGAAAACAAAAAATCTGCAAGAAGGCAGTGTTTCAGAAAAAAATTCCAAATAATGGAATTATTTTGAAAGTATTTATTGATGAGCATTTTATCTTTAGGTTTTACAGTTTTAACTGTTTAAGAAAGAAGTATATTCCAGAGCACTTTCTTTCATCAGATCTGTTTATCAGCATTACAATAAATTGTCTGTAATGGAAGAAATATGAATGTAAGCTAATCCTGCATTCTCAAAACTGCTTCCTGTGTATTCAGAAAATAACTGGAGTTTACTTCTTTGAATAGGAATGAAAATAGATATTTTTATTATTTTCTTTCAAGTTTCAAGGGAGAACACAACAATTTCAAGATCAAATATTTTCTCCCTGTCTTTTCATGAAGAAATGCTGAAAAACATCCTGCTGAAGTTCTTCAAGGTTCTAGCAATACACATGTATTTAACCTTTATTGGTTTTCTGAAGTTGTTACATATGCATTAAAAGAAACTAATCAAGACAAAATTTCATCACCTGCCCTCTGGAGATTTCCCTTGTGTATTATTAAAAGATGCATACAGTGATGTATTTGAGGAAAAAAAATCAGTTTACAGCTTTCATTTTTCATCACAAAAACTTTTTGTACTTTGCAAGGCATTCAAAATGTACACCGAAATATGCTTGTCTTATTAGTTATACAGTGATTTGCAGTTGTAGTTGTGATTTTAGTGGCAGAAATCAATATCACTCCTGCCAGCTGATATTAGAAATATTACATCAAATGATGAATATCTAAGGTTTTCATAGAAGTACTTTTTTTTTCCTCCCCAATTAAAACATAAATCATTCATCTATACATTTTCACATACATTTCCATAGCTGGCTTTGTGCTAAATGTTTTCCTAGCATCTTCTGTCATTCTTTATTACTTTGGATTTACATAATAGTCCTATATTTGAAAGATATTTGAAGGAAAATTCATCTGTGTCAAGAAAAGAACTTTCCATCAGGAATAAGAGGGTAGTTGAAATGAAAAAAGTCAATCCAATGCATTCAATTGAATTACTAATTGCATTCAGGCCTGACTTGATTTTCCATAACACCAGGAGCTCGTGTTCTGCTGTTTCTGACCTAAATTTTGAGTCCTTCAGAATAAATAAATAAATAATTAAATAAATATCCACAATGTAGCACTTGTTAACCTTTCACTAACTCCATTTAGACTGATTTGGGCACTTTATTTTTGGAGAAAGGATGCAAATTTTAACAACAGTAAAATGTTAATATATGCAAAAAGCATTTACCTAATGATATGTTTGAATAACATAATTTTACTGAGATGTAAGTTGATGCAGTGATTTTGAAGATATTTATTAAAACTATTTATGTAACAAAAAACACAAACAAAAAACACTTTTCAAGTGTCATCAAAGTAAAAAGAAAAATACATCAGTTTTATGAAGGCATCTTTTTGTGTTTTTAAAGTTCTTTTTTTTGTATTCATTTCTTCTGGGCCAAATATATATGCTAAATATTATTTGCAAATGGCATTTTATGTTAGTTCTGAGCAGCTGAAGATTTTTTGCTTTAAAATAAAATAATAAAAAAAACATATAATTTGCTCTTAACTCCTTTAAACTTTAATGTGAATATTTGATTATGGATCATTGCTCTATGAATCCTATTGAAAGGTAACTTTCTGTTTCAAGAAACCAAGAGCAATAATGTAAATGTCACAGAACACTTCCTAGTGTACTTTAAACTGGTATTAAACTGAAGAATAGTAAGACAAAAATTAGGTATGTAGGGCTATTACATATATTTCAAAGGAATAGTTCTGGAGATAAGCTGTGTATGCACAGCACAGTTTATCACAGTTCCTACCTATTCCTGTTGTTACAAAAGGGAGAATCGTTGCTAAACACCTGATTAGATAGAGAGAATGAACATTACTAACACTGGTGTAGCACGAAGTGCAATAGATCTTGAATGAAACTTATTTCTGGTTGCTTGTTAGCTATTGACTTGATAAAACTTTCATGAAAGTAGCTGGACTTAGGTCTGTTGTGAAAGCCCTTATTATTATCTGCATCCATATATCGATATTTCCCTATAACGCTTGAGATTCATTGCATAAATACCTTGAAAAAAAAGTAAAATATTGTCCCCTTTTTTCAAGTGCATTGATACAGTACTTAGTGCATATTTAGCTATTGTAATGGTAAATAACAGTACTATTACAAGATGCATTCAATAAAATTTCATATTGTAATTTCAGGCTTATTAGCATTCAGACATTAGCAATATTGCATGAAAAGAAAGGACAAAGTTATTAAGGTAATAATGTATTTATTGTTCCAGTAATCTTTAAATGGTATTCAAAGGGATAAACAAGATGCAAATCAGATTGATGAGATATTATTCTTGCCCCAGCAAGCATGTGCATATGCACAGATGCACAGATGCACAGTTCCCATCAGACATTTTTTAAGCAATATACCTTTTGTGCTGTCACCAAAGACATTCTTGAAACTTTTGTTCTCTCGTTACCTTATTCTATCATCTTCATTCCTTCATCTTCTTGATATCTTATTACTGTTTATTTTTTTATTATTGCTTTGGTATGTCATATTTGATCTAGTATTTTCTTTTCCCCATTGATTCTCCTTTAAACATTCCCCTAAGAGCCTGGACTACGGCAAATACTGTGATTCTCCAAAGCTTAATACCACAGGCAATCAGCATAACAGAATTTGTTAAACTAAATGTATCAGGAACATCTGGCAAATCGCAAAGTAACACTGTTTCATATTTATTAAATAGTATCATATATTTTCATTTCATTTTTCACAGCACCTGTTCAATCCACTATCTCAGATTTTCCCTTGTGTCGTCATAAAAAAAAAATACAAAATATAAAGCAAAATAAACTTAATAAGAAAGAAAAATCTCTTAAAGCTGTTTTTAAAGAAAATTAATCATCTTTCTAATTCTATTCAATTTATACTATCTTCTTCATGTAATTATATCAGCCATTACAATCACCATAACATACTGATTTTTTTTTAAGCCTAAAGATATGAACTGAAGTAGTTATTAACTAAATATTCCTTAGTAATGGTGGTCTTCAGGTACTCTCTTACAACATGTCCTGTATTTTAAATTTGCATGTTTATTTTTATTCATGTAAAATTGAAACAAGGATCTATGAAAATTTTATCAGACAAAGGCCTAGAGAAAGGAAAAATACATACATAAATAAATTACTTAATAAACAGAAGTTGGTTGGTGTAGATTCATATGGATGATATTCAGCCTGAGAATTGTGCAAACATGGTTTCACCTGCAGACACACATGGCCTGACTCCATCTGCTCACACAGAAGCTGGTCCACCTGGGGAACCTTAAAGCATCAGACAAATGCACAAGAGACATGGGGCATGCAATAGGGTGATACTCCTTATAGCAGAAGCCAGGAGGGGCTGAGGCCCTTCAATCACATTAGAAGTCTTGGTGTGGGTGTCCAGAAAATATATATTAATGAAACTTTGCTAGGCAGTCAGGCCTCTCAAAGTTAACCATGACGTCAGCTTAAGAGGTTCCTTTAGGATTCTCCTATTTAGCCACTAAATAAAAAGTGTAAAGGAGTTTAATACCACAAGAGTAGATATCTCCTGAAATTTTAAAAAAGAAACAAAACCAAAACAACAACAAAACCCTAAAACCCTCAAATCTGAGAAATGGCTCTAGGTGTCTTCAGCGTGACTAATTGTAAGAAATAAGCACTTAAATGACATAATTTGTTGTGGTTTTCTTTGATTTCTCCTTCATCGAATCACAGAATCATAGAACAGCTCAGGTTGGAAGGGATATCAAGAGACCCTCTGTTCAACCTTCTTCTGGAAAAGAAGGCAACATGAGATCACCTAGCTCTCTGTCCAGTTGCAATTTGAAAACCTGCAGTGATGGAGACTCTGCCACATCCCTTGGAAGGTTGTCCAAGTGAATGACTGTCTTCTTACTTTTTCAACTTACTTCTTTTATCAAGCTGAAACCTCTCCAAGTGCAACTTATACCCATCACCCATTGTCCTCTCTATGCATCCCCTTGTGAAAAGAGAGCCTCCATCCTCCTTATGGGAAAGCTTCAAGTACTAGTTCCCCTTGAACTATCTCTTCTACAAGGTGAAATTATGTAGTTTCCTCAGTCTTCCTCATCAGATAGGTTCTCCAGCATTTTGTTAATCTTCTTGGCCCTACTTTGGACCTTCTTAAGTTTGTCTGCATCTTTCGTGAACTGGGGGGACCAGAACTGGAGATAGTAATTTGAGTGTGTCCTGACTAAGTGTCTCTCTCTACCAGTAATACCCCTGCAGATATAGCCCATGATCTGATTTGCCTTTGTTGCTGCAGAACACTTGCTGACTCGTGTTCACCTTGTTCACCAGGACCCCCAGGTCCCTCTCAGCAAGGCTGCTCCCCAGACACACAGATCCATCCCAGCTGCAGAACCCTATACTTTGTCAATCTATCACCCATATCACACTCCAGCCATCCAATCTGTATCTTGCCAATTTGTCCAGGACAAGGCTGTGGGAAGCACTTTACTGAAGTCCAGGTAAACAACACTCATGCTCTTCTGACAAATCAGGTTAATTAGCTATAATTTGCCTTTAGTAGATCAGTGCTGCCTTTTCACTATTACCTGCATCATTTGATTTGGAATAGTTTTTAGGAGGACACATTACAATACCTTTCCAGGGAATGAAGTAAAACTAGTGGGCCTGTAGTTTCCTAGGTCTTCTTTGGGCCCTTACTGTAGACGGCGTCTGTTCTTTTTCAGTCACGAGGTTGTCCTCTGATCCCCAGGACATTTCAAATATTATTGGCAGTGACCTTGCAACAATGGCAGCCACTTCTCTTAAACCATGGGGTGGATTCTGTTCAGGGGCATAAATTTGTGTGGGTTGAGCTCTTGTAAGGGGCCACAGACCAGTCCTTCCTTGGCTACCAGTGTGTTGCCTTGTGCACTGTCATCGCTGCCTGATCCTGTGATCTGGTATTGAGTCAATGTAATTAATAATTGATAGAGTAAATATATATACTTTCATGAGTATGAAGGAATAAATTACAGCTGCATCAAATGGTATTCCAATTACATTACTTCATTCTTCTAAATATGTTTTTCTCAAAAATTTTTATTTATATATATATATACAATACAGTATCAAGTGGGAATTTATGTGGAAACTCAAACAGGGCTTTGACTGTTTCTTCATTTTGTTACCCTTAACATTTTTAACTGAGTGACTTTTTATGATTATTATATTTTTAGCACCTATATGAAGGACAGAAGTAACTAGTAAAACAGGTATTTTCCTTATTTTGCTGGTCTGAGTGTAAGTGAACAGAATAAAGTGATTTGAGGAAGTAGCTAATCACTGTGTCAGCCATGTACTTTGCAAAATAAAATCTAAAGGAAAGATTTAGTTAAAATACTAAATGTAGAAATCTGAGGATTTATCAAAGTTTTGGAGCCTAAAATAACCATTTTGGGGCATAACTAATGTCCGAATGTGTAGCTCAGAAAAAGGAATAATTAAGAGATGAAATTTGATTTGCACTTACCATCTTTAATTAAGTATTCCAGAATTTCAAGTTTGGATAAATTATGCTTTACGCTGTTTCTCTCTGAAATGGCCCACAAGGATTTTTAATATGGACCACAAACTGCAGCAGTGTGAGGCATTCTGCAACACATAAGCTACCTAAATGTGTGAGACAAAGTCATAATCTTTCAAAACCTCATCTACCATAGTATAATTACATGATTACACCTCTGAACTTCTCATTTCATCTTACTTTAACCTGTTAATCAAAAATGTTTTATAATAGAGATGAGTGATAATACCCCTGTATTTTGGAAGGTTACTTGAATTTTAATAATATTCTGTTTTTCAAGGTTCATAATATATTTTCAATTTACTGTATTTTGCCCTTGGGAAAGGAAGTTTCTTTCTGTCAGATGAAAGTGTAAGAAATGTACCTTAGTTTCCTACAGAATAAGTCATAAATAAGAACTATTTTTCCCTTCTAAATCAAAATGTCAAATAAAAGATAGAAGTTAATTTTAAGATTATTTTAGATATGTCTTGAAAAGAAAAAAAAGAAAACTTTATCCCTGGCCAAAAAAATTAGGACAAAATGCATTTACACTACCATTATAAGTACCACTTGCAAAGTGTAATTATGTAACAACAGCGAAGTAATATTGACTAAGTGACTAATTGTGGGTCTGTGAAGCACAAAAAATGGATGAAATTAGACACATTTGGACAATAAATTCAGGGAAAAGAAAACATCACAACACATTTTATGTTTAAATTCAGGCCAAGACAGATTGGCTTTCAGCTTCAAATAAATATAATGAGAAAGTAGGTAAGAACGACATAGAAATGACAGTTTCCTTGGAAAGTATACCTCCTGTTATGATCCAGTTATTATTAAGGTTCTTTAGAAATTCCTCTGCCCAAATTAAGGTGCAAATGAGATCATATGCGGGCGACAATAATATGGATTTTATTGTATAGCAAACATCAGAGAAAGAGAAAAGAAGTAGAAAATAGGTAGGGAGGACAGAAAGAGTGTCAGGGACAGAATATGGAAAGTATCACCACTCTGTGGATCCCAACGATGTTCAGTTGATCCTCTCAGCTGCTCTACTTGGTGGTGAAGGTCCCCCAAAGGCACAGAATCCCACGGGTTTATATCCCCTGGAGCCAGGTGCCAATGTCCAGGCATGTCCCCTGGGGGAGGGGACAGTCTCTCACAGCAGACTCTGGGTCTGTTCCACCACTTGCAGCCCTGGGGTGCAAGGCCCAGCACTTTGGGGGTCTTTGATGGATTGTGACTGCCCTCAGCTGCCTCTCACATGAGAGTCCCATGGATGTGACCTGTGGGGTTGGGGTTCCACAGCTGGGCTGGTTTGTGTAAGGGAGGATGGGTGTTTATTGCCTCTGGCCAGAGGTTACACCACACACCTGAAACCTCCTCCTCCCTCCTTGGCTGGGGAGAGTCTGTGTGAACCTGGCTTGTGTGAGCTGTGCTCTGCCCCCACCCCAAACCTGGCTTCTGTGAGCTGTGCTCTCCCCCAGCCCCAAACTCAGCCAGGGATGATCCTCAGCGCAGCTGGTGGCTTTGGCCTTTTGGTGGATGCAAATCTTTCCCTTTGCCTGAGATGATGGAACAATGGTTTCCCTTTATCTAATCAGCAGTTTGACTTTCAGTCCAAAGTCCCAGTCTTCAGGGAGGCTTCTTTGGGTTTAGCTTCCTTATAATGAGCGAAACTTTATATCAGTGTTTGAGGCATTAAATATTTTCAGTCTCTGACAGCCACCCTGTGACTCAAACACGAAAAGTCTCTTTCCTAGCAGTCTTCTTCACTTTATGGGTTGTGCACAGAGATGATGAGGAGAGATAATAGGAGAAAAGATGGAAAAAGTAGAAGGAATAGTATAAGTAATCCTACAGTGTCTAACAGTTTGAAATGTCAAAATGTAAATTCAATGGTAACCATTAATTCAATTTTCCTTAGTCAGGGTTTCCACCCTGTGAATCCCAGGAATCAGTGTTTTTTAATGTGTAGTGACTGTGGGGGATATCACAATATTCTATCTCTTAGATGTTTGTTCATTCAACATGTTTTGAAATTAGTTATAGAATTATACAATGGCTCTTCATTTTTAAATTCTATAGAGGGGTATTCTCAACTGGTACATGTATTAACATGTGTCAATCAGCTGAGTTTGAAGAGGATTCCATCCCTTAATTGAGTAACTTTGCACCCTGGAATAAATGTGAGAGGATTTGTTGGGGGTGTGTGTTTTCTTCTTGACTGCATTCACATACAGTTNAATGTGTAGTGACTGTGGGGGATATCACAATATTCTATCTCTTAGATGTTTGTTCATTCAACATGTTTTGAAATTAGTTATAGAATTATACAATGGCTCTTCATTTTTAAATTCTATAGAGGGGTATTCTCAACTGGTACATGTATTAACATGTGTCAATCAGCTGAGTTTGAAGAGGATTCCATCCCTTAATTGAGTAACTTTGCACCCTGGAATAAATGTGAGAGGATTTGTTGGGGGTGTGTGTTTTCTTCTTGACTGCATTCACATACAGTTAGAAGAACTGCATAGATTATATTCTTACTCCGCTGGATAATTCTATATACTATGAAGGATTAGGTTTTATGATACAAAATTAACACACAAAATATTTTCATACAAAATGTTCTCATGAGAACATATCCTTACATCAGGGCCATGCTCTGTTTTCCAGGATACAGATTATAGCACTGTTGTCATTTAGTCTTGACACAAACCAGAAAGTGTGGCTTTATTATTGGTGGGATTAAAATTGAAATTAATTCTCTTTCAAACCTAGTTTTATTGTCCCAGGTAGCTCTCTTAAGACACCTCCAAAAGTGGGGAAAAATTGGTACTCAAAATAGTAAGTGCAAGTTATGTTTTCCATCATCTCCAATGTAGTAAAGCCAGTCACTGGGGGGAAATATTTTCCTTCAGAAAAGAAATGAGAAAATTTATATTTTATATGCATTTTTAAAAAGGAAATATATTATTCTGACTGCATAGAATAAAGTTAAACAGAACCTGTTAGGTCAAAATTAACACAATATTAAACAGTAACAGAAATAAGAAAGGATATCTTAATAAAAGTCTTTGATAGATCCATGGAAAAACTTAATTTGAATATACTTCCCTATTTAATCTGGAAAACAGGATTTCTTTTTTTCTCAAGACTAAAACTATTATCAAAGGAAACTGCAGAACCTCAGCATTTCTGAATTAGGAAATATGAAGTACAGAAACTAATATGTATATAGATGTGAATTAATTAATAAGTCTACATGTGACAGAGAGAAAAGGCAGAGTCAATCAAACAGTGTGGGTTTTTTGTTTTTTTTAAACAGAAATGTGAATAACTCAGATGAGGAAAAAGATGTAAAAGGCAAGTATCCAGAGGCTATACGCATAAGTGGATTTACTTCTTTTATGATTTCACTCAGTATTTTTTTTAATTCATTTGTTGATATTTGAGTTGAAGTGAAAAACTGTTCTTTTACTCTTTGAAGCCTTTTTGTCAGTCACTGACACCATATCCTTGAGTGAAAAGGCTTACATATGTTGAAGCCAGTTGGGCTTGTTACAATAAAATAGAGAGTAGGAAGCGAATGAGGAATGATTTTATTCTATTTCAGTATGACTGAATCATAAGATTTCATTGTCTGATGAAGAAAGAGTATTTGAGATGCACTTATAGTGAACTTAAAGTAATTCTGCAAAGATGACAACCACCAACGGCAAAAGAGATTCAGTGTGAGCTATATCTAAAATACCAAAATGCAAGAGAAAAGATTTCTTGGAAAAATGTGAATTTATTCTGCATAAGAAGATGTCAGTTATTATTAATGGATCACCTTCGTTATCTTTTCTGGAAAAGATTTTTTTTTAGTATTTATATACACATAAAAAAAAGAAGGCTCATCAACAAATAATTAAGAATCATAAATTTTTTTAAAAGTGTTGATCTTCTGTTGTTGGTCTTCCCTCTGGCTTTCATCACAATGATGTATTTTACCAATGCATCACTAGGACAACAGTGATCAGAGCTCTTAAAGATTATGCACTGTTGACAGACACTTTTATAGAACTTTTATTGTAGTAATGCACTATTATGGTATTTCAGTATATCAGATTTAAAAAAAAAAAAAAAGGGTTGTATTGGAAAAAAAGGAATATATACCTGAAAGATCAGCAGATGATTGACGATTTCATATTTTGTAAAATATAGAATTATTGATTTTACTGGCGAGCTTCAACTTTTAAATAGTCCACATTTTCTGAGAGTTAAATTTATCATGATCAACAGAAAAGGACCTTAACTACCAGGCTGGGTGTTTTGTGTGATTCTATTTCTATACAATGTATCAGAAGATTGTCATGTTTGTGTTTAAGCTAGGTGTTGTCTTTCATATTATGTGGTTTACCTTAGAGTTACAAGTTGTAAAGTATCTTTTCCACTTCTTGATTTTTAAAGGACATGAGTCGCCCTTTGAAGCAGACATTTAGAGAAATTTGGCACAGAGTCCTGAAAGCCACTTTGATAATATTATTTAGAATTAACTGACAGAATTGGGAGGTAGGACCATCTGTCTGCTGTATGTCTGTGTGTTTTGATATGTTAACTAGTGACAGCCTTTGAGTATTGCATTGGGTTTGCATGGCTAAGTTTTGGTCTACAGGGTTGGCTTCTGTGAGAAGCTGTTAGAAGCTTCCTCCATGTGCAGCAGAGACAATGCCAGCCAGCTCCAAGCTGGATGTGCCGCTGGCCGCTACTTAGCTGTCCTGCTGGCTTTGCCCAGGAAGATAGACTCCCAGCAGGAGTTAAATACTACCTCGAAGGTGGCTTCTTCAGCGAGCTTGAGGCAGTGGCTTAAAATGAGAGATGGGCAACGATCGCTTTCTTCCAAAATAAAAGGTTTAATAACATGAAAATAACAAACAAAAAAGCACCTGAGGCAGCACACTGACAGCGGGTAGAAGCAAAAGAGCATGTGGCCTCGGAAGCAGCAGCCTTTTATCAGGTTAGATGGGTGGGATTACATGAAGCATAGTCCAGTGAGGAAAGAGATAAGGAAAACCCACAGGTCAGGGGTCCAATGTGCTCAGGTGCCCATATTTGGAGGCTTCGCTGTAATAGAAACCTCTGCTTTTAGGGGGCACACTGCTGTGGCTGGCCAAAACTGGAGCCAATCAGAAATGATGGAAACACCTCTATGATAACATTTAAGAAGGAGAAAAATAAATTACTGTGCATGAGTAATTTCTGTCAAAGTGGAATGAGAATATGTGAGAGGAACAATTCTGCAAACACCGAGGTTAGTGAAGAAGCAGGGGAAAGAGGTGCTCCAAGTTCTGAAGCTGAGATTCCCCTGCAGCCTGGGGTGAGTCAGGCCCCATGAAGATCCATGGGGATGCAGAGATCCACCTGCAGCCCATGGAGAGGACCCACACCTGAGCAGGTGGATACCTGAGAGGAGGCTGTGAACCCATGGGAAACACATGTTGAAGCAGATTCCTGGCCAGGACCTGCAGACTTGTGGAGACAGTACACCCACACTGGAGCAGCTTTGTTGTCAGAACCTGTGACGCTACAGGGAATCCATGCTGTAGTAGGGGTGGGACTCCTCTCCCTGAGGAGTGCAGAATTTATGATGATGAACTGACTGTAACCCCCATTCTCTGTCTTCCTACACCTCTGGGCAAAGAAGGAAGAACCTGGAAGGAGGTGTGGTGGTGCATCCTTGATGCCTTAGGATTTTAGCTTTTATATTTTTCATATATTTGTAATTTTGCAATTTTTTACTGTATAACTCTAAACACCATACAGCCTGTTAGCTACTGTTCTCACATTTTGGTCAGAAAAAACAATTCTTCTCTAGGCCTGAAACTCAAGGACACCCGAGAAACGGGTCTCAGGCCCCAAAAAATGTATCCAAAGTGAGTTGGAGGGTGGCAAACTTGGGGTAAATTACTTCATGATCTGAAGCTGTAATTGGAGGATTAGCCCCCAATATGCAAATGGATCAAACTTTAAAAAGTATGAAAATCCATGACCCCACTGTCCATTTTGGGTGTAGCCCCTGGATAGGCTTCGTCTGCCCAAAGTGTACCTGAAGGCCCTTCAATAAATATAACCACTTTTTATTCTCTTAATTTTGTCTAGTCTCTGTTTTTGGGTAGTCACACAAGGTAACATTCTCCCCTCACTCTCTTTTTCAGGCCACACTATGATCTGGGAAATGCTCATTAGGCCTTGGCCCTTGATGAACAGCCCCTGGGCTGAGCTCCTCTTGATCTTATCAGAAACACTCTCTTCTCCCAGGAATGGGTGCCATCTAATGAGTTCCTGCTTTTTTTTTCTTAATTTTTATGAACAGCCTTGGAACGTTTGTTTTTGGTTTTTTTTGCCTGAATGGCATAACATCCTTGTTCTCACAGTTTTAAAGAAAGTTGCTGATCCAAAGTGTTGCCAGGATGAAACATTGCTATGACCAAAGCCCACCCTCTTGTGACATATAAACAGCAGCCCAAAATGAGAGCTTTTGTGCACTTCTGGACCACAGTGCTGTCACTTTTATATTAAATCTGTTTTTACTGATACCTTTCCTGGTGATTCTTTAAGTGATCTCAAAACACGCATTTGTAACTGGAGTGAGGGGTTGGGTGAAGGTGTTTTAATATCTGTTTTTTCTTCTCAATATCCTGCTCTAATTTTATTAGTAATAAATTCAATTAATATCTCAAATTTGAGCCTTTTTTTTCCCATGATGGTGTTTGGTGAGTGATATGTCTTCTGGACATTATCTCAGCTCATGAACCCTTCCTTATATTTTCTCTTCCCTGTCCAGTTGCGAAGAGGAGTGGGAGAGTGACTTTGGTGGGTGCTTGGCATCCAGCCAGGATCAACCCACTAAAGTATATATGTTGAGAAACTGTATATTATGTCATTCAGTCTTGCAATAAGGCTTAAGTTCATCTATATTAGAAGTAGTATTTAAAAGTCCCTGAGATCCAGCTGAGCATTGCACCTTATCCATAAGGCAGTCAACCTCATTTAATCAGAAGGGGAAAATCAGCTACCTAAGAGAATTTGCACTGCAATCACTCACACATAGGAAATTGAAGGTTATTCTTACAGTGATTTTTCTTTTTGTCATACAGAAATTAATCTTAATTAGAGAGAGTCAAGGATTTCATTGCTATTCCCATACCAAATATTAAGTCAGTGAATATCTTAAAATTGTACAATCACTGTGTAAAACAAGAGATTGCCCATGAACACTGGTCACCATTGCAAAGACACAGAATAATTTGTCCCTTAAATACTTACATTTAACAAAGCTTTTTGCTGAAGATGATTTTAATGAAGATTCTAATCTAACTGATTGTCACAATCCACCCTATCCTCTTATTAGACTCTATTCCTAACTGCTTTCCATTCTCTTTGTTTGTGGAGCCCAGTCAGTGGTTCACTATTATACTTCAAAATTAACAGGGAAGAAGATGGAGACCAGCATCTGGAAAGACATAACCTCTAAGGCTGGAGACCAAGTGAAATACCCAAGCTCTGGGCATGGAAACTGGATGATCTGAAAGTTAGTGTTTGAGGGACCAGTAAATGTGGCTGGGCATGTGACTTAGTGGTGGCATGCGTACATTCCCATAAGCAAATTTCACTAGTGGATAGACCTACGGAGGAATAAGGTTGACCCAATTTCTGTTGCTCATGTTTATCTGAGTGTTATTTATGTTTGTGTGTATGCTTATAAAAGTTCTGCTCACTTGTCTTTGTTTCCTTCTGGGTCCATCTTTTGTGTGTTTGTTGTGGCAAGCCTTTTGTGAGTACATACTCAACCTCACCGCTGGCAGGACCCAACTCTGAGAGCCACAGCAGTCTATCCTCCAGCCAGCCAGAAGGGTTGCATCTCCTGAGTCTTCAAGTCATACCTAGGTTTTCTTTTCCTTCTACAAATACCAACACTTTTACAAACCCCACCAAAACCACAAACCAACAGAAGTATGTATCTCTTCCTTAGTAGTAAAGGAAGTTTACGTAATAGATTTAGACATAGGGTACATACTAACTGCGGAACAAATTCAGGACAGGGAGTACACTCCAATACTAACACTTACTTTCCATATTGTAAATATGAAAATAATTACCTGACTCTTGAATAATTTCCTGACTCTGGTTGTGATTATTCCATGTATCCATCTTCATGAAAATCTGATGCAAATAATACTGGCTTTAAGTATCATGGATGCCAAACATTTAAAATCTGATCTTAGGTCGAGGGATCAAATCTTTAATTTAACAGTACAGATATAGCCTTACAGGCCTAATTTTTAGGTGGCTAAAACTAAATGGGGAAAAGTAGAAGACATAGAAAGCTGTTATTTAATAATATCTGATTAACCTTTTTGAAGTCTTTGTTCTACTCCTGGTGGTCCTAAGCAGAAAAAAAAATAAAACAAGAGCTGCTAAGTAAATAAAATATAGGCATTCTCCTGAAAGACTGTGGAGTACCTATTAACTTCATAGGCTTTCTCATTTTTTCATGAATTAAAATTTGTTTTGTCAGAGTTTCTAAATTAGAAAAAAAACTAAAAAGCAACAATATATTTTATTCCTGAATGTATGTATTTAGATGAACTGGATGGGGATGTAGGAAAGAAAAAGTAGTGTGTATATTCTCAAACAGTATTTTGTTTGAGAATATACACAAAGTTAACTCTTTAGAGGAAAAGACAAAAATTTCAAAATTGAAAATGGAGAAAGGAAGGATTAATCTTTCTTAGATATACAAAAGGAATGATTACCATTTAGAAAGAAAAATAAAAAGTATATGTACGTCCATATGATTGAAAATCAGAGAGAAATTATCTTCAGAAAAATAATGTTTGAACATTAATATATTAAAGTATTAAAACCACTGGTTTCAATGAGGGTCTGAGATTAACATAGAAAAAAGTTGTTAGTCTTCTTGAAGTCTAAGGATTGCTTAGATAGCTAAGATTAGAGGAAGTGATAAAAAAAATCAACAGTAATTGGAATTTCTAGTAGGTAATATACCTATTCAAATTTATGATTAACTTAAACCTAAATATTTCAAATGTCATACAGCTCACTGACTTCAGTAATAAAACAAGCAAAAATGCAGCTTATCAATTACTTTTTGTAAAATATACATGTCACATCCTTAGATTGAATGGTCCTGCACAGATAATTTGAATTCTGAGGATTCCTCTGACTTATATCAGTGGAAGTTTGGATCACACAGCATACTCTTTTCCTTCAAGATATATTTCATTGTCACCTAGCAATAGCTAAAACACGTATACCTTAAAGGGTAAAAAAAACCTGTTACTGTACATCTGTAATATTTTCTCTAGAGGATTTAAACTGAAATATCTGGATCAATGGTTTATTATATATTGCTCTTTGAAATGTGAAAGACCTTGTGGGTCCTTTGAACTTGGGATAAAAATTAAGTTCAGTGACTCTTGCATGCTATTCAGGAACTGTCCATTACTAGATAATAGTTAAACAATACAAAGAACTTCAAAAATATAATGGTTAGATAAAGTTTTTTATATGTGAATAGCACATTATCATCAAGTGCATAACAAAAAATAAATATCATTTATCATTGTCAGTCACTGGCAACTCGTGCACAGTGTAAAAGACTGTTGATTACTGAATAATTTTGAATAATTTTCGAATAAAACATTACCAGCTTAGTTTATTCTCCCATTGCAGCAATAGTAATAAGTTGATACCTCATTTTATTACCACCTTTGCATATATTTTATATCAGTCCCTCATTATTTTTAATTGCCAAGGCAAAACTAGCAATGAAAATTGTACAGAAAATCAGTAGAATTTTGAGTCTGAATTCTCTTTAGCATTAAATGACTTCTGTGTGGTAAAATAGCCCTTCAGCTTCCTAAGGAGCAAATTTATTTTCATGATAGTTTGCATCTTCCTGATAATACTTAAGAAAAACATTATTCCTAACATAGGGGAATAAAACCTTTTTTTTCTTATTGTGCATATGGACAAGTTTTCTTTAATACATCTTAACATCATAAGAATTTAAACTTACGTATGATAATAGCAGTGCAATATATTAACTGATTTGCTGCTCAGACTGCTGTTATTAATTCTAATTTTTAAAATTACGGATCATCTACACCACCTCCAATGCGAAGATCCAGTAGAGGAGGCTCCTTCAATAGAATACATGTATATTCTTGAGAATTTTTAACCTGGGGAAGAAAAAGGCAAAGTCACACATAGGAAACTTCTATTAATGAGAAACTGTGAGTCCAATGTCAGTACCTTATTTAGGTGGTGCCTTCTTTAGATTTCTGGAGTTTCACTAAATTGCAGGAGAATATATCAATCAAGTCCTAAAACATGCATTGAAATGCTTAAGAAAATATGAGAGATCTACTGCCCCCCACGTATGCTTTTATTTATTAAGGGGGAAAGGTCAATGCTTGAGAATGACGTAGGAGCACTCTCTACTCTTACTGTCATGGTTTACAATCCTTTTTCATGAGTCCTGTAGATTTGCTGTGACTAAGTCTCTAGAACTGGGTTGTTGATATGGCCAATTGTAGCAGATCTAGAGGCAAGTATGCGTTGAAGTGGAGGATTGGTATCCCAACATAGTCAGGCACTACAGCCTAGAGTTATTCAAGATGAGCTTAATAAGCATGACTGAAGGAGTAACTTGTTAGAAAAGAGACAGTGAAGAAATTTCAGCTCTTTTATTCTCTCCAGGAAAAGCTAACCATGCAGTTGAATGATCCTTAAGACCTCATCAATGCAGAAATAAAAATGGTCAAAAATTATTAAATGCAATTATGGAAGCATAAGGACCAAGGAAAATCTAGACTGCTAGCTTTGTCAAGTCTGTTTTGTAATCCCAGTGATAATTCATCTAGTCATTTTAATTTGCATCATACATGAGACTTTTAGACACTAATCA
>VZTN01028466.1:0-26273 GCA_013400515.1 Erpornis zantholeuca
TAAAAACACAAGTATCAAGGAAAGGAAAGAATCTAGTAGGATGCATCTTCTATGATGCAGCATATCGAATTCCTCTCAAAACAGTCATTAAACTACTATAATAACCACTTCAAATGTCAAAATTGTTAAAAAAATTATTTGCTTGTGTTACTGCATCAGAATTCTACAATGGAATAAAGGCTAATATTAATTCGCTGCTGTTCTAGTACTAATATTTCTAGATGAGAGCAATAAAGGCATGAGAGGTTCTTCTGTTGCAGAAGATGGTGCTTAGCGAAGTAATTGCTGTAATATTAAGATTTTCCCCCCATTTTAAACATTAGGGCACCTAAGGCCTTGTAGAGATCAAGTAATCTAAATGAAAATAACATGATATAGGTCAGGATGAAGTGAAAGAGAGCAATTCTCATATCAGAACTCCCATTAGAATAAAGTATTTTAAAATTGCTGTGGGATAATTGGATAAATTGAGGAATTATTGTCCCTGTGGGATCTTCATCTCTCACATAAAGAAACAGTGTGGAATACTCTCTCAATTCTTTTGGACCCTTGCTTTTCAGATTTAGTCCAAGACTTCTCAGCCACAAAACAGAATTTCACTGCTCAAACAGGGGAATAGCACTACTTTAGTTTCATAGGCTGTGTGTTACAGAAGTGCTGTGACTGCATAGAGACTGTTTTGCTTCCCTTCGTGATCTGTCGTTGCTTACATGACTTTTTTTCGCCAGCACCTTTGAAAAAAAGCCAATTGATAAAGCTGACTTTGTTTTTCTTCTTTGTGCCTTTTGAGCTCACTAGCCACATTCAGCTACTTTGTTACAGGTGAAAATATTTTCGGAGATCAACATTCTTAGAGAGTTTTTTGAAGTCCAAATTAGTGCCTTCACTTAAAAAGGGCTTGTGGTTCATGCTACAGCTTGTTTCCTGTGTTTGTCTTGCAAACTGGCTGGACTGCAAGAACTGGCCAGAGAAGGGGCTGTTTGCCCCACACAGTTTGTCATAGGTACAGGGGCAGAGGAAGTTAGCTCACAGGTAGTGGAGCTTGTTGAAACTGCTACTATATGGAGGGTATTCACATGAAACTAGGCGTCTTTAATTCCACTGTTACTGAAATTATTTGTCTGAATAATGCTTTCTTATTAGGTATAAACACAAAAATCTCTTGGCCACTATATGCCAATTTTAATCCTTGTTTGAAGATAGATGAGCAAATCTCCTATAATTTATATTTATTCTCATGTTATTAGCCATTCACATTTCTTATTAGCATTTGCATGAGTTACAGTTACAAAGCATACATTCTTTTTTTGTAGCCCCTGAACATTTTTATTATTCTACGCCACCTACTTTTCTTCAGCACCGGAGTCTTAGAAATACTGGAGTTATGGTCAAAGAATTTTAGTTAAGTAACAACATTACAAAAAGAATAAGAATATTAAACCAGGAGGAAATAAGATGGTGAGGAATTGAGGACTCTCCTGATTTGTTCATATTGTAACTTAGTAGTTCTTATAAAGACCTGTAATTAATAAAGAGTAATGGATATGGTAGATGTAATTGGCTGGCATATTGTGACTAAGGTTGGAAGAAGTGAATCAAAGAATATTTAGAGGAAACAAACATAATCAATTAAACCCTGAATGCAAGAGACTTTTTAAACCTAATAAATCATGATTTATATTAGATGGGGAAACTGATGCATTTTATCATTTTAAGATGACTCCAAGGATTGATTGCCAGTGAGAGGCATTCTTAAGTCATACTGTCAAGTGATTTCAGGCTTAAGTTAGCATGAATCAGCCGGCTTTAGAAAACTGGGTTTTCTCAGCAAAATAAATGTCAAGTGAAAGTAAATATGTAGAGCTATTTATTTATTGGAGCAAGCTGCCTAGGGGAGTGGTGGAGGCACCGTCTCTGGAAGCATTGAAGAACTGACTCAGCATGGCACTTAATGCCATGGTTTAGTTGACCTTGTGGTGGTCATTGAAAGTTTGGGTTCAATGATCTTGGAGCTCTTTTCCAACCTGATTCTATGATCTGCTCAAACGGTGTTACTTTTTAACGTCTTACGTAGAAAAGAGTCAAATTATATTGATGACTTTCTTCCAGGTAGCAATTACAGTGAAAAATGTGACGTTTTCAGTTGGGGTATTATTCTCTGGGAGGTAATCACCCGTAGGAAACCTTTTGATGAGATTGGTGGTCCAGCTTTCCGAATAATGTGGGCAGTTCACAATGGTGAGTTGAAAACACCTTATTGCATTTGAAGTTGTGTATATGACCTATGAATTTGTTAAACACTCTTAACTGTACAACTTTAAATTACTAGTGTTTCCGTTTTATGCTTCATTAAATCTGCTTTTTTGTCACAAAGACTAAATAGTTAGACACTGCTGCTTTTGTATCAGTGTGGGTTTTGAGTTACTCGGCTGCTACAGTGCTTGCTGTGTGTAACTGGTGTATGAATAAAGAAGGATAAAGAGCAATATCTCCATTATTACACTCCATTTTAGAAGTTATCTGAGAAAAGCATCTTACATGGCTGAATGATGATTTTATTAGCTACATTGTCTTTCTTTCTTTTTTTTTTTAATTGGACATCTACAAGAAATGTGTAACTTTAAGTAACTTAACCTATGTTTAGAAGTGTTAGAAACTATGAAATCTCATCCAGACCCATTGGGCATTAAAAGTGTTACTTTTGTTTTTCATCTGTGGTGTTCTGGGGTTTGTTTTTTTATTCTGCTGTTTGAATGGTTTTACCTTTGTACCTAGGTACCTGCACTCATGGAGCAGCACTCTACTGTGCTAGGTACTATACAGAACAGATTTTCAGGAGCTTAGACTGTGAACGGGACACGGTGGTTGTGTTTAAATGGACTCCTTTTCTTTAAAGCAGTGGTGTAACATTGGTCAGGGTAGTAGAGTAGACCGTAGTATCTTCATGCTAGAGATGTAACTTTTTTACTGCTGTGCTTTTAGGTACTATGGCAAAACAAGAGTTTTTTCAGTAATAAAGTAATGATAGTGAAGTAGTTCAGTGAATGTCTGTGAAGAGTTTGTCATTTGTGAGAGACAACATCAATGCAAGTGCAAACTTTTAAGAAGGAAAAATTAATGAACAAGCAATGAAGGCTAGTACTCTGCCTGAGTGTCATTGCTTCTGTAGTAAATGATAGAAGCTTAAGGTGAGCACAGGCATATCCTGTTCGAAGAAGAGAATGGAGCAGATGGTGATAGAATCAGTGAATATTATAGTCATAATAATGCACAGAGATGTTTGCAAATGGCATTTTTGGATGAAGAAAGAGATTCTCCAGTTTTTAAAGGACACTGAACATTGAGATTAGGAATGATAAGTGCTTTGCATAAAAGCATTAACTGTAAAACCAAGTGTAAATCTAATAGTAAATCAGGAAGCATCAATAAGGTACACAAGAATACTTTAAAATTCCCTATCTGTACTTACTTTTGCTTTAATTTTTTTTTTTATCTTTTTCTATTTTCTTTTTCTTTTTTCTTAAGAAGGAAGTTTTAGTGCACTTCATCTCACTTAAAACTATTGTGGCATTCTTACTTCATGTATTACTTGTTCTGTTTGATGTATTCTTAAATACTTACTGCTTTCTTTGTCAACCATCACTATGTCTCATATATCAAACACAACTGGTTGTGCGTTAGCTGTTCTCATTGAAATTGTAATACAAGGAGGAACTTGAACCAAAAACCAGCTGAATAGTTATGCAATAGTTGAAGTAAAATGTTACTAAAAGTGAGTACAGGCCATGAAAAAGTCACACAAAATTGGTAGTTCTAGTGCCTAATAATTTTTCAGGATGTTCTTAGGAGCAAAATCAGCTTACAAAAATATGTTGAATCTCTTGGGTTTTTTCTCTTTTTTTTCCTTTTGAGTACAGCATTAGGAACCAAAGACTGTTATTACTTGCTTCCTAGAACTTTATTCTTCAGAAAAAAGTAACATTTCATTAGCCTTTGTAATATGCTATATTTGGTCAGTCAGTGAATGTATTGAAACCTGTACTGAAGGAAAAGTTTAAATTTTTTTCTACTGCTGTTATGTTGTGCAAAGGAACTTTTTGTTTGTAAGTGAGAAAACTAAATACAGGCCAGTTCATTCAGCTTACAAATAACTCTGCTTTTTCCTTTATTTATTTAGCAAAATACTGGAGAGCGATCAGACACTCTCAGTTATTTTATAGTCTGTTTAAAAAAATTCATGGTATTTTCTAATTTCAATTACAGGTACTCGGCCACCACTGATCAAAAATTTACCCAAACCAATTGAGAGTTTAATGACCCGTTGTTGGTCCAAAGATCCCTCACAACGACCATCCATGGAGGAAATTGTTAAAATAATGACACACTTGATGCGGGTAAATAAAAATTTATTTAAGTATTTTAATCATTTCTTAAACTATTAAACTGGGAAATTTATTTACAAAAGGTATGCCTTTCATCCCACTCCAAAGGTGGTCTTGCCTGTTTTCTTTTGCCTTTCTCCTTTTGACAAAAATTATCAAACTATTGCAGTAGAGAAGGGAAATAATTTGTTTTTTATATATATTTATATATACTCTCTTTGGACGGGTATAATAACTCATAATAGATTTGAGAAAATACACAAATAGTCATAGGTGTATCTAACATATTACTAAAAATAATTCTATTATTTATCTTCTAAATAAATTATTATAAATGTAATATATAATTTACACTTATAAATTATGAGGTACTATTTAAGTAATTTTAAAACGATTTTTAATTACTTTTTTATCAACTAATTACTGTTTTTTCACAGTACTTTCCAGGAGCTGATGAACCTCTGCAGTATCCTTGCCAGTATTCAGATGAAGGCCAAAGCAATTCTGCCACTAGCACAGGTACATTTGTATAGGTTAGAGAAAATTAATGAAATGATGCAGATATATTATAATGCACATTCTTATATTGATTTTGAACTCAAAATGGAAAAGATTTCCAAAATTTTAAGCATCAGCAGACCCTATTTATTTTGTTAATACCTCATACCACATCATATTTAGTGTTCTTAGCCAAATGGTTTTGCTGAAGTGAAGAAAAAGCTTATAATAAAAGCTAACTCCAAAATGCCCAGGTTTAATGTCTTCGTTTTTTCCCCATGAATCTTGCTAGCAATTAACACCCTTTTACTCACATGTAATGTTTAGGAGTTGTCAGTTTAAAATTTCTCACTATTCTTGAAAGCTGCAACTGCTTTAGGTTGCAATCTCCACAATTTAAACTTGCATTTGTTTATGTTAAGATGCAGTAAATAGAGTAATTTAAAATAAGTGCAAGAAAGATCACTAGAAAGGTAGATGGAACAAAATATGGGCTAGACTTTCAGATAGTCTTGCCCTCAGAGAAATCCTCTTAATAATAAGAAATAAATATCATTTAGTCTCCTCATTGTTTAGGGCACATTTTTTTCCACTTCAGTAGTTTTTAATCTTAATGTCTTCAGCTTCCTCTGCTTGGTTGTATTATATTCTATCTCCAAAGAAATTGCTGGTTCTTTGGATAAAGCTTTGCTGGCTAGTTTGCAGCTTAGTAGCTTATATTAACAAAATCTTAGCTTTATATTAACAAAATCTTTGCAGCTGTAGCATTTCACTGACTACTAGTTTTTCTTGACCTCTCAGCACATGATTTTAAGACATAATTTATCACTTCAAACAGTGAATATATATTAGCTGATATTTTTCCGGTATTTGTGCTCCTCTGTGGTTAATGATGGTCTTTGTCATTAATTGTGAATGAGGTTGCTGTTGTGTTATTAGAATAACAGCTACCCCAACAATTTCAAAGAGAGGTAAAGATTGACTTCAGAATGTTGTCACAGTATTTAGCTTAATGCATTCTTTTTTCACTCCTCTTGCTTCTTATACTAATTGATCTGTAGCAGTCTTGAAACTCATCTTTCATTAAAAGTTTTCAAAAGTGGTACTTTAAAGGCAAGTTAGACTTCTGAGAGCTCTCCTGTGCAGAGATGTGAGTCAGTATTTTTAGTGGACATTCTCAAATGCTTTTCCTTGTTACTGGTTTCTAGGTTCATTCATGGACATCACTTCTACAAACACAAGTAACAAGAGCGATGCTAATATGGAACCAAGTGACTTCCAAGGAGCTTCTACCAATGACACTATTAAACGTTTAGAGTCAAAATTGGCACAGCAAATCAAAAACACAGCCAAGCAGCCGGTAAGCCAACATATGCAATTTTGAACCATAGTAATGAAATGGACATGGGTAGACATAAGTGTTGTATCTGCTCTGAAACATGAGTCTCCTCATTCAAAATAGTGCAAAATTTGGTCCAGTTAGTTATAAGAGAAGAATATGAAAAGGGATGGAAAAACGTTGCATGGTAAACTGGAAGGCTCTAATAAGATCTCCAGTGAAATGTTAAATTGTTCATTTTATTTAAAGGGATTTATTAGATTAAAAAAATATGTTTGAAAATTGCTGCCCTAATTTATAACCAAAATATTAGTATGACATGAAAGGGTTAAACATTTAGGAGAATTTTGAAAATACCTTAGTTTATTTCAAGTAGAATGCAAAAATACGAAGATTCTTTTATGACAGTATTGGCCCAATTCTACTCATTTTTTTAAACTGTAAAGTTAGATTATTTTCAAAGCTGCAGGTATTTCATTTGTATATACCAATAATAGTTAAATTATTGCCATTTATACATTTTAAATCTTGTCACTTTTAAAATGCACGTTGTAGAAACATACTGGTGCATATTATGGAGGGACATCTGCAGAATTTTCTTCTCACAAGATGTGACTGTTAACAGGGTGATCCTGGCCGTTTGAGTTTGCCCCCATCTCGTGGGAGCAGCGTTGAGAGCTTGTCAGACGTTCGTGCGCGACCACCATCAGCCCTTGTTTCCGGAGAAGCCAAAAGGATGAGTGCTGACATGTCTGAAATAGAAGCAAGAATAGCTTCCATCACAGGTAAAATTTAGTGATGTTTGGGGAGTAGACTAAGGAATTGGAGGGAAATAAAGGAGGAAGGAAAATAAAACATGCATAGTGTTACAGAAAGTTAAAAACAGTAGCCTTACAAAAATACTTAAGCCGTTGATATAGTCTTGATTGTCCTTTATTAACTGTGGGGGAGAAATGCCTTTATATTTATGGTTGACTCATCAAGACTGAGCATTTTAATTGAGTATTTTAAAGCTTTTAGAGATTTTGTTGAATTAAATTTTTACCTTTTTAAAAAATGCATTATAAGATTTCTAAATATCAATCCTATTCCAAATGCAAAACTTTCTCTTTTTTATCTGAAATGGTGTTATTCCATCTCTGCTTGCATAATTATTTATATAACATTTTCTTCAGGGTGTCTCTATAATATTTTTGAAATTAAGAGGTAGGTTTAAAGTTTAGCATGTTCCCAAATGAGTTTTAAAATCCACTTTGACAAATTTTATAGCAAGAAACATAATTAGATTTTATTCACCAGGTTAAGAGAGCATTGTCTTTTGTTAAAAAAAAGCTACAGGTGTTTTGCCAGGTTTCTGATATAAGCTGTCATTTCTAAATCTTAAATCTTTGAGAGAATTAGAATTTATCTGTAAGTATAAATACATGATTTTATGGTGAAAGCAATCTTGATTCATCCCAAAAGAGTGAATTAATAAAAATGTGTACACTTGGCAAACACTTCCTTGTCTCTTTTCTTCATCAAAGATACTGTTTGTTAATCTACGTAAACTTCAGGTTTTAAGTTTCATATGTGAAAGATTTTGTGTTATGATATATAGCCACAGATTTAAATAATCAAACAAAACTACTTTGGTTAGTTCAGGTTTATTTAGCTGTTTGAGTATTTGTCTACCAATCTGGAAATGAGGGTAGTCTAGTAGCTGCAATTAATAAGGAATTACACATCAAAATTCTGGCTTTCTTGTGCACCATGGCTATTTCATTTTTGTTCTTCATTGTGTTATGATTACTCCAGGATCTTGTTTTACTAAATACTGAGGTACTGAAATAATATTTATCTTGCCCTAAATTCTTTTTACTTTCATGTTTTTATGTTAAAGCCTTATTCCAAAATCTGTCTTTTGTATTGTCAGTCTTTGACTGGATGATTGTGTAGCACATCTCACCCTGACTATCTCTAAAGGTTTCTTAACACAGAAGGCAGCTGTGTACTTACCTGGTAATAACACCATGCTGGTTTTATTTCAAAATATGTCAGGACTCACTTTGGTCACTGACATTCTTAATGTAACTTTTTGACATTAGGAGAGATAACCTGGCCCTTCTTTGTACAAGTTTTTCGTTTTCCTAGTTTGTCTTTTATAAGTACATTGCTCTGAAATAATAATTACTATTCAGAATAATTGAAGGGGTTTTCGACTTTTTTTGTTATGACTGTAGGGTTTCTTTTCCTTGAAATAAAAGTACATATCAAACATGCTATTTTCGGTTTGGGGTTCTTTGGGTATTTTTTAAAGAAATCACTTCATGCAGTAGTGGACTATGAGAGATGAGGTCAAGCACATCTGACCGTAATTTTTCAAAAAGAGGTGAAACAGCACTATACTGGTTTTAGTTTCTTTTTTCAGTTTTGTTAACTGTGTGACAGAAATAATATGCTGTGAACCTGAAAAGAAATTGCATGGCTGGGTGAGAATTGGGCTGTTGTTAAATCAGGTTGAAAATTATTTATTCTTGTTCCATCTTCCTCTAGATTAAATATAAGAGTAAATCATGTAATGTGCATCACCATTACTTACTGAGATAAGTATCACAATGTTCTACCTTTGGGAGACATATTCAGATTTATCTCTATTTATCTTAAACTACAGAAGTAGTAAAATTTAAAAAAAAAGGATAAGTAGATTTTATTTCAGGGTATAATGTTCCTTGAACATGGTCCAAAAATGAAAAACCTGGTAGTGATATCCAGTTTTCAAAACAAAAAATCTTTACTAATAAAACAAAGGAGTAACCAGCAGGAAAGGTTGTCAAATGTAATAAAAGTAAGTATTTTTTTTTCAGAAATAGATGAGATTTGCTTTGAAAGGAGGTGATTTAAACAAACAGAAGTACATAAGTATTAGACTTTTTATAAAAACAGTTTGTACATAACACTAAAGAGAAAATGTTAGTTAAGTTCAGGCAGTCAAGATTTTTTTTCTGAATGTTCAGGTGAACTGAAATAATTTCATTTGGATTTATTCTCTGTTTGGATAATTACATTTGGTTTTCCCTTCTGTGTTGCCATGCTGCTTTCTGTGTTTGACTTTTGTGTTGCTAACTATAACTAATTACACTGTGTTGTAATGATGCCTAGTTCTGCATTTTTTGCTTTTTAACAGTTGCTTTACTATGTGTAAGCATGAGTGGAAGGCAATGCAGTTTATTCTGCATGACACATATTTGCATGAACTCTAGTTTAACCAAGAATATGAACAATGCAGTATTAGGAATTTAATAATTTTGCTCTTGCCATTTTAGTGTTTTGCATGTGTATTGTATATGTGTATTTTTTCAGCCTATTCCAAGCCTAAACGAGGCCATCGTAAAACTGCTTCATTTGGCAACATTCTGGATGTCCCTGAGATCATCATACCAGGTATCGCAGACCAGGTGAACGGGTCAGTTGGTTAAGATGCCGGAATAATGATCAGACTGCTAAAATACTTCTTGCTCCAGTGGCTTTAGGGCAGGCCCAGAAATTATCCCACTAAATTTTTCATAATGCTTCTGTAAAGAGGAGCGTGATATTTTATTGCAATCTTACTTTTATCAGTAAATGATTCAATCTTCTAATTCAAATTTACTTCTATTGCTAAAGGACTTTTTCCTGTATGATCTTGATGTTCATAGTCTTCTTATAGAGCAAAACTATATATGCAGTCTTGTATTGCAGTACCTCATTTGGTGAAAATGGACCTAAGCAGAAAAATTACTTTCTAGGTAATTGTTTTGCCCTGATCTTTGTTGTGTTTGGGCTCCCATTTTTATTCAGATAATAGTAAAACAAAAAACTACAATAAATTACATAAAGAATTTCAAATCCACGTGATACTGTGTGATTAAAACATTAACACTTAGTCTGTGTATTTCTTATATTTGACTACACTTTTCTAGAGCTAAAATGTGTGTGCATGAGGTATTGCTGTTGTGTTTAAGTTAATGCAAACTAAAATTACTAGGAGAGGCTTCTGACAGGAAAAAAATTAATATGATCAGGCACCATGGAGGGTAATATCATTTGGGACTTTAATGAATAATTCTCATGTAACCCCAGTCTATTTATAGTTAGTAGCATGTCGTTTTTCTTTCTTTCATTTCATACTTCTCAAAGCCTAAAAATAAGTATAATCATTCCCAAACTGTGAGAGGCATAGCATTAACAGTATGCAGGTCACTTCAAAATTACATGTCAGGGGCAGGAAATGCAAGTGCTGGTATCTAGAAATCCACTAAAAACTGTGGCCCTCCTATTCTAAATTTGCGTCATCTGAGGAAGTTTCCTTGTAAATTTGATATTGTTTGGTATTATAAAGTTGAATGCACAAGATAATTTTGTACAAAACTTTCAAATAACTTTATTGAAGCTTACCTTAAAAATACAGAATATGAAAAAGTAAATTCCAAAGAACAGTAGCACCCATAAAAAGAAAACCTCTTTGGCATTGAGGCTAACAGATAGGCAAAAAAGTTTGCTAGAGTAGCTTTCCACTGTAACTTTCAAGAGGTCCTGGCCTGCACTGACCTAAATGAAATCCCGAGAAAGCAAGGAAAGCAAAAGTGAAGACATCTGTCCAGCTTCAGTGTTAACTCATGATGAGAGCCTGGTAAATAACCTCTAGAAGCTAATGAGATAACAATACTGAGGCTTCCAAGAAACTTTGAAACTTCTCGGCAGTAATGAAGAAGTCAGTGAACTAAAATACCGTTTTGTTTTCACAAAATAGATTGTACCAGTCTGTTGGTTTCTGAGGCAGAGGCAGTCATTAAAAATTCTTCACCTGGTCTATTTTAATTGAACTTGACAGGATGAGAATTCCTAGATAATTTGAAAATAATAGATAATAGAAACCTGTAGAAATGAAAAAAGGTATAGGGTTGGAGCAAGCATATTAATGAATTTTCTCAAAATTGACTCCTAAGGTATTTAAGTCAAATGAGTGATAATAAAATTCCCTGTTAATGCTTTATCAGAAACAACTATTCATTAAGAAGAGTATTAGAGTATCACATAAGGAGAATTTTGCTGTGGGTGGCTGAATAGAAGATAAAATCCAGGGTCACGCACTAACAACAATTTCTATTAATAAGATGACATGGGACCATAGCACATGCACACAGATTAATTCCAGGTAGTAGGAGCCACGAATCTAATGTAGTTGTGAAAAACTGTGAAATCTTAAGGTTCAATTCCAGGAAAGATAAAATAGCACTGATGCTATTACTGGCCCTTGTTGAGTTTCAATCAGGAATTCAACATACTGTTCTGGTCAGCCATATAAAAGAAACATACATGCACTGAAAGAATATGAAGAAAAGTTACTAGGATAAGAATGGTATAGGGAGTATAAAAACAAATCTGAAACCATGGCTTTTTTTAGCCCACAAAATGAAATCTGAGAATGAATAATTATTTTGTATAGATGAATCAATCTACAGCTAAAAACTAGGAAGAGAGAACTACTTAAGCTAAAAGACAGTATTGGCACTACAGGAAAAAATATGTAAATTGTCTGCAAATAAATCTGGGCTTTATATTGAAAGTTTTCTGGTTGACAGAACAGCTTTCCAATAATAATCCCAAAGCCAGAAAAAAATAAGATTTATCATAACATGACAGAATGTGATCATCTGCTGAATAAACTAATTATGGTCATCTGTATATTTCTCACTTCTCTCCTTTCTTTACTCTCTCAGCACAAGGTTCTCAGTTCAGGCCTCTGAACACACTTTTTACTTTCTAGACCCCTTAACTTCCAAGACCCCCAAACTGTCGCCACCATCTCAGTCCCACCCAGTTATGTTCCATACTACTTCCGCCACAGACCCGGCTCCTCTGAACTTCGCTGGTCCCGTCCCTCGATGGGGCAAGCAGCTCATCCCTGTCCTTGGAGCCACACAAGTGCCGGTCTGTGCTGCTGCCTGGAGTTGTGCTGAGCACATGGTAGAGCAGCTGCTGCCCAGAGAGGGGAGGCACCAGGCAGGCATGTTACCGTGAGTCAGCTGCTTTGGGCAGGGCTATTTTGGAAGTATGAGTACTACATCTGCTATCATTGGGGGTTTTCGTAATGTGTTGCCTCAACTGCATTTCATCCATGAACTGATTATGCTACCAAGATCGTAAAATACATGTTTTTATCAATTACAGGTAAAATATTGGCAGAAGAGGAAGTTTTTAGAATGTATTTGCTCTTCTTTCTAAATAAGTGCGATAAGGCTATATAGATCTATTTGTTCATTTAAGATGATATTTTGTGTTACTAGCTTACAAAACTTAGAAACAGAAAAATGGATCAAATAATTCCTCCCTTGTAATTGTGGAACAATTTAGCAAATGAATTTGCAGTGGTGATATCCTGCAACCATATAGCCTAGTGACATATCAATTCTTTTTTTTTTCATTTACAGTATGTATAATACAGGTTATAAGCACCAACTTTACATATATATATATTTTAAAAATCCTAGTAAGTAGAAAAGGTTTAAGTATCTTTATGTTTAAAGAAAAAAAAATCTGAATTCTGGTTTGTATTATACTTTTTTGATAGAAACTGTTCAAGCAGCATCTAGCAAATATACCTACAAGTACAGCCTTCTCTTCACTGTCAATGTTAGACATCTCGTGCATTTAGCATGTGTGCATTTGGCTTTGAAATTTTGTCATCTGAAACTGTGCCACAGCGTTCCAATTTTTATAGTATTGACACTGCATAAATGATTACTCAAGATAGGCACATTTTGTAGAGGGTCTTTAGAAAGCGGGCAGGAATTATGGATGCTGTAGGTCTTTAGTTTTTCTATCTACTTTTAAAATCAATGTATGCCAGAAATCCCACCCTTGTCTTCCCAGATCACTTAATTCTTCTGGAATTCAGATCAATGTTTTTTAACATCTTCAAAATGTCTGGTAGCACTGTTAGTCACTGGTCACCCTGCACTGTAAGAGAGCCTTGAGCATTGAAGGTGTGTAAGGAAGAGAGAGGACTGTGAGTAAATAAGAAAGTGTAAAAGGAGAGGCAAGTATCTGCTAAAGGGCAGGGAGAAGAGGTCATAGCTGGTCTGGATATTTGGCGGCTGGGTGGGGGTGGTGATCAAAGCTTTAATAAGTTGTAGAATTTATTTTTGCCTGGAGTATGTGGGGCAGGACATGATGGAAGTTTCCTGTTCCTTTAGAATTTAATTTTAGAAAATAAACAACACTATGTGAAATGGGTTTTTCTGAGGCCGTGAAATATGTTTGTGACATTTGCTTTTTAATCTTGAAATCCTGTAAAACACCAAAGCCTGACACCGTGCATCAAGTTACTCTGGATTAACTTCTGTCCATGTACAAATCTCTTAGTTTTTATAATGAGGAAAAATTATTTTTAAATGGACATAGAGGTAAGAACAAGATCAAAACTGGGAGAGGAAAGCATAAAGAAGTAGCTGTGATCTTTTCAAATAGGTATTTTCTGTTGTGTTGTATAGTATATTTTTCAACTGAAATTTGTTTTGAATCTGGAGCAATAAGTATTTGTTGATTTGTAGTCTGTTTCTGCCTTGTTGAAGCTATTTGCCAGATGTCTGCAGTAGTTACACTAATTAAAATGGCATTGCCTAGTAGAGCTTGCTCTTCCCTCATGCTACTAACTTGAAGATATTTAATTTAAAGGTGTTCATTTTTTACAATACAGTAGTTTTGGCCCCTCTTTCCCCCGCACCCCTTCACTTCCCGCAAGGCATTTTCTTTTCTTTCTGACACCCCACCCTGATTATTTTAACATTTTGGCAGCCATGTTCTAATATTTCAGCAACACATGTGCTGGGTTCTTTAAATTCACAAATGTTGCTAATCTGAAATGAGAATTTCAGATATTTTTGCAAGCCTATTTCAGCTGAGCTAATTTTATAACAATGTTGTTGAATGAAATGTGCACATAATTTTGTATCAGTCGTGGGTGGATCGCACATATCTTGAATATTGAGATGAGCTGTGGCAGCCAGATGAAGTATCCACAGAACAGAATTCTATTAAATGTATAATCTTGTTTGTTACATGATTACATAGTGGAAAAAGTTCACTGCAAATTAACCCAAACAGACATTTTGACATAGATTTGTAGTTCAAAAGATCCCTAGTATCAAAGTATTAAATAGAACTTAGCCATTGTTGCTTAGGTAAGTATATACTTTCCCTGAATTTCAGAAGCAAAAGATCAAGACCACAGAACAGCAATTCAAATCCATTTGTAGAGAGAGCAAAAAGTATATTCCTGTTCTAGAATCCTGTGTGATTTTCTTATATGGTTGTTTCTAATAGTACTTTCTATAAATTTTAAAATGTCATGACAAATTGAAAAAGTGACACTAAAAGTTTTGTATTGCTTTTTTGTGATAGTGTGTTCCTACATGTAATAGTACATATGTTTAAAAACTTAAAGGCTTATGAAATATATAAATAAATATTAAATAGTCTTACATTCTTGTAGTAACTGTTGCAATTCAAAACGTGTCAGGATAGGCTTGGAGTCGTGGGAATGATGGTGAATGAGAAGTACCTAAAAGGTCAGCGATGTGATGCCTTTTGCCGGGCTTTGAGTGCGCTATGTGGGTTGCTGAGTGCAAGGCCACTGGGCGAGGGGCTGCCACGGCTGCAGTACGTGTTTCAGATGCTCCCCTCCAGTAGCAGTGTTACGTAATGCAGAGCTAAGAGCAAGAATTTTGAGCATTGTCAGCTGTTACTCAGGACATTTTGGTGTTTCCTTTTGGACAGCTGACCTGCTCTCAAGAGATAATATAAACAATCACTGTAATAAAAATCAAAGTAGCCAGGGAGATTCTGTTGCATAATCTCCTTTTATTTTTAAGGAGATTTTGTTTCCTGAAAATGCCTTTGATTGAGTGTCACTGCTAAAATTTAAACTGTTTTATGTAGCTGTCACTGGTGGATAATTGCAAACAGGTGGAAGGAGAAGAGGAAAAGATTACAGCATTGTGCTTCGTAGGTTGATGGTGAGATGTGATTTAGCTGAACAGTCCCCTTTTCACACTTCTCAGAGCATGAGAATAGGACATAGTTTCATTCCTCTGAAGGAGACGGAGACCAGAAGGAAGTGCTTTCGCTTCTTAGTTTTCTTGAGGGGTGCAGCACGCAGCCAGAAGTCCTTGCTGTGTTCCTTGAGCAAGCCAAAGAGCAACAGGTTAAAGCTGGCAGCCTGTTATCTTCGCGGTTTAGCTTTTAGAAATCCCCATAACGTAACGCACTTGAAATAGATGTCGTCATCAGCTCCTGCCCCAAGTACTAAGCCTGACCAAATACATGTGACAGAAGATGGTGGAGTAGAGTGCAGCAGCTATTCATGTGGTAGGAGTGGTTATTGTATTAGGGTATACTTTTTGTTGACAGGCCAGCATGTTTTGAGTTAAAATTCTGCAGCTGTCTCTCTCTCCCCCTCTCTCACTTTGTCTCTGTGGATTTGTACAAATTCCAAGCTCCTCTGCAACAGTCGCACCCTTCTTATTTTCTTCTGAATATATTTCACTGGTTTGTTTTTGTTTTGTTTTTTTCCCAGCAGGAAACGGACAGCAGAGGCGCAGATCCATTCAAGATCTTAGTGTTGCTGGAACAGAGTCCAGTCAGGTAATGTCCTTCTCATCTCTTTGCCTTTCAGTAAAGTCAGCACCAAATCTGTACTTGGGAACCGATCTGGAAATCTGCACCTTTGATGCTTTCATAGAAATTATGTGGAAGCTTGGCAGACTGTAGTGTTGTTTGTACTGCATTGAAATGGGATTCCATGAATGAGCTCTGGATGAGAAGTATTTTCTGTATAGCTTATGCAGTATTTATCATTTTTATGTACACATGTTTTTTGTGTACTGCCTAATTTGGCTGAGGGCACATGTTACACAGGAAAGCCTTTTTGTCTCTCTGTATGTAGAAAACAGTTGTATTTACTACTTACTGTCTAAAACAGTTAAATATAGACTCACTTTCTGCATGAACATAAAAAGCATGTGCATCAGTATCATAAATGTTATTTAATATCAATCTCTGAATCCTGAATAGTAAATTACAGAAATATCTTTTTATTTCTTGTGTAAGGTTTACAGCAGGGTGTTGTCACAAAGTTTTGTTTAAAAAAAACACTATTTCAAAAAGATACTTCATAATAACATAGCTGTTTGTCTGGTATTGTAAATGCCATGGTAACAGAAACTGTGGTATGCTACATAATATGCTCCTAGATTCATTTTAATTTTAAATGAGAAAAGTATAGCTAATGCTTCATTCAGATGTGTTTATTTTGTGTTTTTAATTGCTTCAATAATCCACAGAGGCTATTTGGCCCTTAGTGTGAATTAGCAATTTTGAGATCCCTACTAATATTTGAATGTAGGATACTGGTGCTTAGCATATTCATCAGGTTAATCAGGTTTCCATATTAAACAACCTACTGCAATAATCTAAAATAGGTGGTAATTCTTGGGAGGTGTAATTATCAGAGAAGATAACATTTGATTGTTCTTTCATTCCATGGAGTATGATAGCCAGAGAAAGATTTCATCAATCCTGCAGGTATTAGTAAATTTACTATGTACATTTATCAGAAAATAACAAGCCTGAAATACATTTTAGTATCTTCAGAGAAGACAGGCTTGTTAGAAAGAAATTAATCTGCAAAATTTAGGAAAGAATTTACCCTATTCAGTTAATTGTAGAATTAAAATTATGCAAGACTTGGGGGAAAAATTAAGTGACAATACATGAGTTATACCAAATTGTACTGATTGATGTATGAATATATTTAATTATAGCTTTTGTATTTAAAAGTTTTCATTCTGTTCATTTTAATGAATGGTTGATATTTCAGATTTTCATCATTTGTTTCATATCTTAATAACTAATATAATAATCTTACTTTGAAAGCTGTTCTACTGCTTGTATGAATGTTCTAGCTAAATTGTACTTGTGAACAGAAGGATACAAAAATTTTGGTTTATGTTTACCTCACCAATTTCTCATGTGGGTCTATAGAAATTCTAGAGTCACATTTTACTTTCTTCATTCTGATAGTGTATATATTGGAAATGTAAGTGGAAGAATTACAATTATGTGTTGCTCTCCTGCAGTTTCTTTGGAAACATTATGGTAAAATCTGGAAAACATAATATTTTAACAGGCATGAAAAATGCAGTTTCAAAGACATTTTTGCACTGTCCATATAAACAAATAATGAGTGTGAGAAGAGATAGAAAAGTCCACTGAAACTAATGCTAACTTTTGATGTACACGTGCTTGTATATTAAAAAAAAAACCAAAAACACCAAACTTGGAAAACAATGAGGAAACAAAGCACAGTGTCACTATGGCTAAAGACTTAAGATTGATCTTTATGGGTTTCTATAGCTCTGGACTTCAGTGCCTTGATTTTTTATTAAAAATTTTGAACTGCTATCCATATAAGCAATCTACAAGCCAAAGCAGAAAAAACATCCGACTGGCGTAGCTCTGGTCAGTTTATCCAATCTCTCCATATGCACCATACCATATATAGGGTATCCTTTCTAATGTGAAAATCCTCTTCCCCCTCCCTCCCTTCATTGCAAACATCCTTCTTCCTCGCATTCCATTCTCCCTTATACCCACTCTGCAGCCTTCTTCACCAAGCAGCCATGGCCCCCGTGTGCCTCTGCTCCCTCACCCAGGCCAGGAAAGGCCATATCCCGCTCAAAACGGGAGGATTGACATGGTGCCTCTTTTCTGGCTTTTAACTATTTGACACAGTAAAGCTGATCAGAAATAATTTTATTGAACATATTTTCCTGAAAATTGCTGCTGTGTTAATAGGAAATGATTCTGTTGTAACTACTGGTTTTTAATTATAATGGTTTTTCCAATTCAGAATAGAATTTTTCTTAAGGTGAAGGAATACACTAAGCTTGTATATAAATATTCAAATATATGTATATACAATATTAATAATATACAACAAAAATATATACTATAAATATATGTCTAATTATACAATAAATATTTAATAATACATATACCAAAGTTTGTGTGCTTACCTGAAAGGGGTAAGCAAGACTCTTGTCTTTCTGTGTACCTATTTGTCGGTTTTAATTTAATTGTGGGTTTACGATTGTATGTCTGTTTTATTTCAGTGTGCTCTTAGAAAAATTTTTTGTGTGGCTTGACTGTTGACAATTACTGTTTATATTGTTGAGACACTTACTGCTCTTACAGGTGTTCTCAACAGCAGATAGTAATAGTGCCTTGCAGAAGGTTTTACTACTCAGCATCAACCATTTAGATAGGAAAATTTGCTAGGTCAAAGGTTTTCCATCTTTGGATTAGCTGTTGGAGTGATTTGGTGCTCAAAACACATGTTTAGGTCTGAGTTTTCACAGATTTAGTGCTTGGTGACCTTAGTCTGGTCCTTACTCCAAGTGACATGAGCAGCACTGATGGAACTGTTCCTTCTAAAGCCAAATGCTACATTTTCATTTTTTTCTGTCTGTATACTGTGATGCTCTACTATAATTTCTCCTTTTTGTTTTTTTCACTGAATTGTTTCCTGTGCCTTTCCATTTTCCCATACGTGCACTTCAAAACATTTTAATGTGTCATCCATCTAGCACTATTGCTCTTGCTTAAACACCTCTATAACATAGAAACAGATGTGCAGGCTCTGAACTGCAACTAGTACTAGTTTTGGGGACTTGAAGGAACACAGCAAATTGCTATTTACACTGCATGCAGTCTTTACAAAAGCTAATATTTTATATGGATACTGAGAAACATAATGACTCAAGATCTGCAGGTTGTGATCAGATGCCCAGTGTGGTATCCGCCTCCTTGCCTGTATATCGTATTGGTTTGGTTGTTTTGGTACATCATTTTCACACTACTATCATAAATACTAAAACTACCTACTACCTCTTTTAAATATTTTATTGTTTTGTTTTGGGATTGTTGGTTTTTTTGGGGAGAGCGGTTGTCATAACTGTTGCTGGGCCTTCATAACTCTTAACAGTTTACTTTGAAGTGAAAAAAAAATATATAAAGAAAACCATGTACTGACATGAACAGTTGAGAAGCAAGGTCAGAATGTACGTGCCCACATGCATGCAAGCTAAGTGGGATAATTTGGGGATCTGATATTATACAGATGAATCATTCTGTCCGTGAGACTGTGAAATTTGTCACAGATGCACATTCAGGTTTTTTTCTCCCCTTTCACAGCAAGATAAAATTCACAGATGAAATGAGGAAACAGGACTAGTAATGATGATTTCTTTAAATTGTGTTGCCTGTTTAAATTAAACTTCAGGGGGGATTATTCCTCAGAGTGTGCCAGTTTTTCAAGACTGCAAGTCTTTGAGAAATGGAAGCTAAGAATGCCTTGTGGGTTTGACCACCCGGCAAAGATGATTTGAGAATAACCTGCTAGCAGGTCTGGAGGAAGCAAGGATGAAGGGGTAGCAGAAACTGATTGCTAAAGTACAGACACTGGCTTACTTGTCAGAGGGGCTGCTGCCCAGGAGGCCTAAAGCATCTCACTTAACACACACTCAGACACTGTAATCTATCTAACCTGTGTTCAGGTTGGGGAACTTCCCATCAGCTTTGTGGTGCTTTTTCGATATGCTTCAGATGTGATTCCTTCATTTCTGTATCTACTGAATTTCATGTAAATAATGATATCAAGGAAATCATTTTGGTTGATGGATCAAAACAATCTGGTAAAGCACTGAGAGGTTAATGTAAGTAGAGTATTTCTTGGGTGCCCTTCACTATCGCTATAGATACTCAACAACTCTCTTTTTGTTTAAAGGACTTAAAAGCTGTGCTTTCTCTATCTTCTGATCTTTTACATTAGCAGGGTGTGTTTATCATTTATATCTGAGGACACTGAGTAAGCTCAGCAACTTAAACCTTACTTAATGTCAACAAAGACTCCAACAAAAAAGATTTTTCAAAATGTCTGATGCTGTCATCTCGATAATATCCATCAGATTATTTTGACAGTTTATTGTCCTGGTTTTGGCTGTTAATATAAAACACAAAATGCTTAATAAACATTACAGAAGAAGGACTGCATTTGAAATAATGGATCTTTCAGTGTGGAGAATCTTGTTATTCTTTGGATTGTTACTTAGCTGAAATCCTGAATTTTAAAACTTAAAGTAGGATATTTGGAAACAGAGTCTTTACAGTCGTAAGGAAATACAGTTTCTAGTTAATGTATGGTTTTTTTCTTTTGAAAAATTGAGTCATTTAATTAATCATTTCAAGATAAATACAACATCTTGAGAATGTATTTTAATAGCATTTATTCTTTTTACTTCATTTTTTTTGAGAAACTTGCTGGGTCTTATAGTCTTAAATCCTTTATTGTGTTAATTTATTGTCACTGAGAGGGTATGTTAAATTGAAACATATGTATTGTAAATAACATTTCTGAAAAAGCAGCTTAGTAGAATAATGAAGTCTGTATTATATTTTTGTGCTTTGGTAAACAAAAGGATTGGAAGTGTCAAACAGTTCATAAAAAGCCATCCTTCAGAATTTTGGTTTAGTTCTTAATTTGCTTAATGAGGGAGAATTTAATTGTGTTCTGATTGATGTGCTTCAATTGACTGATCCTTTTTGATAAAGCTCTTTGTTTCATATTTTCTGAAGATTAATCACATAACCTCTGAGTTGACAGAAGAACCAGAAGAAAACTGTAGGTTAATACACAGTAGTCTAGTGCAGCTACTAAGCTATATTCCTTTAATTGAATGTAGTTCCATTCACTGACTAAACATTGGAAACACACTTTATTTCTTCCTTATGTTATGGAGCTGCTAGATTTCACTGAATGATGGCATGAAAATTACTAGACCCATTGTCCTGATTTTTTATAAAGATCTTGAACACATTGTTTAACATTGCTTTTCATTATTGCTGAATAGCAAAATTGTATCAATTACTTTTACACAGTAAAAGAGAAGAAATGGGGATGAAATTATCCCTGCAATGCATGTAAAGTTCACCAAAGCATTAGGAGAGCATTCAGGGTAAAAGCTTGGGGAGAGAGAGCATTTTGGAGGATTATAGGTTCAGATTTCTTCAATTTTTTTTTTCTTTGCAATGAAGGTATCAAAAAATCTTCTGTTAACTTCTTGGTTTATTTTATTTTGTCATTTTAGGAGAGTAGAAACAGCAGTAGATCATCTAGTCCTAGTGTGAGAATGATCACTACCTCGGGACCAACCTCAGAAAAGCCAACACGTAATCCATGGACACCAGATGATGCAGGTAATCCTTTGTTCATTAATTAATTTTTTTGCCTGTAAAAAAATAAAAATATTTATTTGATTGTGCTGTGGGGTATGTGCTCAGACATAAATAAAAGTAAGCAATAACGATCATGAGTCTTTTAAGTTCTGCTTAAATCCAATCATTACATTACTGCCTTGTTCTTCATATATGCTTTAAGAATGCTTTTTAATAGATTGCTAAGTTACATGAACTTGTAAGCATTTTGCTTTTAAGAAAGTACCATATATTGCAGTGGTAGTAATATTTAATGAAGATCTTCTTAGCACCATTTTTTTACTATAGTGTGGCTTTAGGGCTTTAGGGAAATAGACATCTTAGAACATTTTAGTCTTGTCCGTTTGTATTTTGAATGCACATTTAAAGATTTCATTGCCCTGACATCTGGGATTAAATGTTATGTAGGTGAGTATCAGCTGGAGTAAGTTACTTTTATCTATCATCTCTGCTGTAATTTTGCTTATGTGGAATGTACATGTGCACACAAAATTACTGGTTTTAAATGAATTTACGTGTCTGCAGAAACATTGTAAATGCTTCTATTGTAGCATCATTGTTCTTTTGTTATAAAATAGAATTAAGAATGAAGATAATTGAATAGTCCAATTTGATTTAAAAAGTCATAATGCATTCTGTTATGAAAATAACCAGTCCTGGACTGCAGGAAAACAATGGATCCCCACAAATTCCTTTTTAGCATACAAATAAAATTACGTTTTTGTTACAGAAATGTACATGTTGAATCTTAAACTTAGTCTCAAGATGGTACTTCACAGTGCCTCAGATTCTGTAATCTTTTTCTTGTGATCCTTTTCATCTGGATCATCAGACTCTTTTTCTGTAACCAGCTGCAAAATGGAAACTCATGTGGTGATTGAATCTTGCACAAGCATATATATATATACATAAATATGTATATATATTTGCACACTTGTATTTTACCAAATGTAAGGTGATTACATAAGATGAACCTTTTTTTCCCCCCATTGTTAGTGGGAGGACAACACACTCTTGTGTTTCACTTCTCTATTTTCTTCTTTCTGTCCTTTGTTGCTTTGCCTGACCACAGTCAGTGGTTATCATTCATAACTTCCCCAAGCCCTTGCCCACTGCTTCAGCCCACCCTGTGCCCTCTTGTGGAGCATGGATCCCAAGTTGCTTTAGGCAGTGAGCACTAATGGGAATTGCTGCTTCACATTGGAAGCAAGCTCTCACCCAGCCAATAGTTCATTGGGAACTGAAAATTGCAAATCATAAGCCAGTGCAGCAAGTTTGTGCCAAGTTTTTCGTCTTAAATGCAGCACATCACTGGAGCTAAAAGTCAGGACTGTTTTCTGGCCCACAGAAATCACTCACCTTATACTCAGGTAAATACAGAGTGTGCCTAAGTATATTTTTTCTTGCTCGGTTTATGTAGGCCATGCACAAAGAATTGTTCAAATTTATGAAGAGAAATAATTTTGATTTTCTGTAAAAGATGCTACATTTTTAATTTAATGAAGCAAAGTGTTAAAACAAGGATGCAGCCAAATGGGGTCAATCAAGGAAAATGTGCAGTTCTGTGACATGGTGCTGAAACACTCAGGAATGTCATCTGAAGTATTTACATGTATTGATGTATTTCTGAAGCATTGCAATGATTCCTTCATTGCAGCAGTATTCATATATGGCAGTAGTCTAATGTAGGGAAGGACTTCTCATGTTGATTGCATTTAAGATACAGTGGTGATTAAGTCTCTGCTTTTAGGGTTGTTTTCTTTTTCTTTTTTGTTTTTACCACCTTCCAGTTTCCTTACAAGCATACACTTAACTTTTTCTCCATTCCCACCCTCTTATTTCTGTTTCCTTTTGAAGCTGCTCTTGGAAATAGCATAGTCTTTGAGGGCAACACCTTAGTTACTCTACCACGACTACTCTGTGGCAGGTGCTTTTGGGGTATGGGTAAGCAGCCCCTTTTTTTTCCCACCTACCCTCCTCCATATAATCCTCTAGTAGCAATTATGCGGCTGTAAAATCAGTAGTTTCTCCATGTGTCTTTACTCCTGTGTCTCTCAAAGCTTAACAGTAACCTTGTGATCCCTAGATTGTGGGCTACCAAAAGATTTCAGGAACATATTAAATCTGGAATGAAAACTCTAGAGAAATCCAAAATAACTGCAGTGTAAGAAGAGAGCAGCCATGCCCAGGAGACAGATTGGTTATTGGGTTCCTTGCTACCTACAAAGTATCTATATAGAGCAGAGAAGATGCCCTAGAGCATGTTGTGAGGAAAATACTTGAGACCTCACTGGGAGCAGGTTTCAAAACTGAGCAGGAGGTTGTGCTTATTTTATTTTGGCAGAGCTGATTTGCACAGCTTCTAATTTTAAAGTCATTAGATGCATGGGCTGGCTGGCTGATCCTTCATAAACAAGAATGAAATGGCAATTTTTTATAAGCAGAAATGATCGCAAACTGTATAAAAATAGTATTTTTAAAATCTGTGTGCTGTTACATGGCTTCTAGAAATGTAGATTGATAACCATAATTTTTATCTCTTCTTGATGTGATAGACCATACTTTGATATTCTTAAGTATCAGAAAAACAAAATGATTCATCTGCCTTGGGACTGGAACGCTGCTATTTCCATCTGCCTATCCACATTCAGATTGTGTATTGTGAAGTTACTTAGAATTCTTGTTTTTGTCCTGTAAGAATAGAATTAACTCTTGAAAATACATTAAAGTTTTTGTGGTATTGTTACAGAGACCAACGGGTCAGATAACTCCATCCCAATGGCGTATCTCACATTAGATCATCAGTTACAGGTAATAAATATACACTTCATTAGATTCTCAGGTTTGCATTTTATTCTAATGTGTGACTTCAGGCCTGCAAAATATAGTGCCACATATTTACCTGGGTTTATGTTCTGTATAATTTTTGACCAAGGCTAAAAAAAATATATTATGTAATCTGAGATTGGTTGACTCAGGTTTGATCAAGCTATTAAAAACAAACCCTGGGAAACACGATCCCTAAAACCAAATGTAAGCTGAGTTTGACTGTCAAAATAAGACATTATTTGCTTGAGTGTTACTGAATCAAATTGTTGTATAGACTTTATTTTTTGTGTGTGGGATTAAACACCGCTTTGATTTTTGTGAAAAGTGTCAAATTAAGAACAACATATTTAAGTAAACTTTGACATTGGTGCAGTAATTTCCAGGGTATGGTTTAACTTATTTTTAAAAGCTTACTCGTTTTTAAAAGACTGTTAAAAATACACTGCAGAGACATTCTAACACACTATTTACTAAGATATCACTTCAATAGTCTTTAATATGTCTGATTTATTTTCAGCCTCTAGCACCATGCCCAAACTCCAAAGAATCTATGGCTGTGTTTGAACAGCACTGCAAAATGGCACAAGAATATATGAAAGTTCAGACAGAAATTGCATTGCTGTTGCAGAGGAAGTAAGTGAAATGTGTTTAACCTTTTGTGTTTTTCTATGTATTTCCTTTACACAAAGTCTGTGTATAATAATAAAAAGTAAGTAATAGTCATTGTGACTATTATTTCTGGTTTTATGAAGTAACATTTCATAGGGCATAATTATTTTCCAACCGTAAACTCAGAAATACTGAGCTGCTCAGTACAGATGAAATATTTAGAGCAGGTAATTTAAAGTTCTAATTAGTATCAAGACTTTTTCTGGACAAGTCCTATGTAAGGTCGTAGCAAATTTCTGTATGTAACAAACTGGTAATGTTTTTTTCATCTCAAATGAAAGATCTGGACTATTAAAGAACCTTGGAATTTTATTTGCAACACTATCCATTAAAATATTTTCAGTTGTAATTTGTAGATAATCGTTTAGTTAACAGCTTATAGAATTTTGAGTAATATGTCAGTGTTACTCATTAGGAGTTACAATGTCATATATCTGACATTTTTCAAGCACCGCATTTACAACAATATTATCGACACTCATATTTTTCTACCATGGGTGTAAGACCTAATATCTAAAAGCTGTTATGTACCTTCTCCTTGTGCACTGGAAATAAACTCTTTCCTCTTTCATTGTTAACACATACAGGTAAAGCAGCTGCACATCTTGTTGTATTAGATCGAACAATACTGCTGATTCAGAATTTGAGTTCATAACAAGTTCTGTTGTGCTCTGTTTGCTGATGCTGGGGACCAGTTCAGAGAGGTCATAGTCACACGCTAGACCAAATAATCAGCCTGTTACCCACCAGTGTCTGAGCCACTGCAGGCGAGCAGCTGTTAATATGGAGCTTGCCTTGGTGTTTGTGGATTAGCTAATGAGAAAAATCTGCACGTAAACCTTTTGTACAGCAGAAATAGCATAGAGAGTGGGGGGGGAAACATTACTTTAAGATTGAACTCCTATCACATACACACTTTGGGCTTAGTATTCTAAGAACAATTTGGTTTTTTCACATGTAACTAGAATTTTTAGATTTGATGAGGAGACAATTAAGCTAAAGATAATACCTTAATTTTATCTATTTTGTCCCTAAGGGTCAATAAATTATTTTAAATATATTTTTTTCAAAACTGTTAATTCTCTACTTTTAGATTCCTACAGGGCTTTTTTTCTAGGAAGTTCGTATTCACATTTCTTCCAAACTCTTTTTTCTTAGTCAGAATGTAATTGTCTGTAGGCATTAAAACAAAAAATGTTGTA